>JAUIMX010000389.1:0-12460 GCA_033557805.1 Phaenonotum sp. SLE1380
TTGTAGGGAAAACTGATGGAAATAACGAACTAAAGGAGGTTACAGAAGAGTGATTTGCTGCATTTTATATCTGCCTAGTAGAGATTGATTGAATATATTGATAATTGTATATCCTTTTTTTGTAAACCGTAAGTATTATATGGGGTTTGTGCACAAATTTATATAGGTACTGTAAGATTTAAGTTATTCAGATGATGATTTCTTGGGATGGGATTATGAGAAAAGAAAAACTTCTTTTATCTTTTACGTTTCAGTTTTAATTGTTTAAACCTTTTTCAATGTTACAGTAGCGTACACTTAGGCTTGTGTGTGTCGAGTTAGATTTAAGGTATCAATCATATTACGTAAAATTTACGTTCACTTATATTTTAATATGATGAACGTCTCCTTGGCTTTGTAATTCACATCAAATTCTTACGTTGTTAGTATAATCTATTTTGACTTATTGATTGAATAGATCCATTTTTATCTGAATTGTATGTTTGTTACTAAGGCCATAGATCCATAACGATTAATTTTCATGGTTTCTTATAGTCGTTTCTATTACTAGTTGTCGATTGCGAGAGTCTAAATATAAATAAACCACGTGGCGCCTTTGTTATCAGTATCCACCCTATAACGACTAGCTAGCGGTGCAACTCTATCGACATCGACGGAATCTAATAGTATCTAAACACCTTTTCTGCATCGTAACGAACGAATTGGAGGAATTATTGATTATTTTGCTATTATTAAAAATGTGCCATTACAAGTTCCTGATTCTATTACAGTCATGAAGGTAGTGAACCAACGTAGATTTTAGTGAGTGCAATTATTCACCCCGTGTATACAAACTAGGATTTCTATTTCTATATTTTTTCTATATAGTTTGGTTTGGTTCACTCAATTTCAATTTATTTTTGGTTTATGAAAACCAATAGTCTTAGGCTTGCAGATTAGTCTAATGAAAAAACTCCAATATACATTCCTCATATCCTTACTGTGTGCAATAGATCCATAGCAGTGTAAAAACAAGTAAAGATATTCAACAAAATACTCAAACTTTATAATTAGATCAAGTCGGGACTCATAGCAATCACGACTTCCTCAAGTGGAAAAGTGAATCCCCCCCCTCTCCCCATTCCTGAAACCAGGACGGGGGGTGTACAGGTATGTGAACCAGGGAAATTTCGGTAATACATGCGTTGAGAAGTCAATTTTCTTACATCCTAAGGCTATCATCTGTCAAATACCGACAGAATTTTCTGAAGGGTGCGCAGTACCTACCCAAACTTTAATCGAGACTCTCGGGGCAAGTTGGTAATTCCATTATATAGTCTGTTCCATTTTCTCAAAAAAAAATTGTTAACGAGAAATATCGTTTATTTTCTAGAGATTTTTTGTATCAAACGGTTGTTCGACTATGCTTCATGAATAGAGAAATAATGTTCTGCTACGGGTGTGATGACAACTACGATCGAGATTAGCTACGGTTCGTGTCTTAGCTAAATGATCGGCCGGATATAAAAGTGACAAGTGACAAGGGCATTTGTAAATAATTCGAAACTACATCCAATGTATTATGGTGCGGCCCGTACGGCCGTAACTGGGGGTTTTATTGCAGAAATAAGTTCGTTATAAATTGTTTAACAAATGTGCAAAAAGACAATAAGATAGAAACGTCGAAACATCAAGTAAATATTTTTTATTAAACAAGACGATAATTTCACTAAAAGTAATTACTTTGAAGAACGCATACCAATTATTTTAAAAACAGTAAAACCAAAAACTTGTGAGTAAATTTGAATATCCTACGAAACACCCGGAAATTACTACGCAGTCGATTTTGGTGCCTTACAATTCATTATAAATGAACGTATATCCGTTTTTGTATCCTTGTAAGCCAGTAGAGCATCCAAGTGGAAGATGTGGTAGGCCTAACATCTCATAGAGTGAACTACCAATAGAAATGAATAGTTTTTTATTGCATGCCATCAATCAGGTAGACACTCCTACACCCATCGGTGCCCTTCTTTGCTGGTAGAGGGCGCTACAATGCAATTACAATTATTTGAAATTCAACTCCGTTTTTCTCGAAAACGGTTAATATTTTTATGAATATTTTTTTATAATTATGCGTGGATAATCATTGTCTAAGTGTGTATCAAATTTGAAGTTGATATCTCAAATAATAAAGGCCGTAGGCGCAATCGAAGTGGTACGTGTTATCCAATTTTTAGTAACAATTATTTCTGTTAATATCAACAAATTCATAGAAAAAACTGCACAATCCACCGCAGATGATCATTGACTACTTGTGTATCAAATTGGAAGTTGATATCGCAAATAATAAAGGCGGCAGGCGTAATCTAAGTTGTACATATTTCCAAATGGTGAGATTCTCTAGTACGTCCCCTTAGACGTAGTCTTGAATTATTTGCAGAGGCGCTTGTAGCTTCAATGCATTGTGAGGTGGCCCGTACGGCCGTAGGTGGAGGTTTTATTGCAGAAACATTGTTCAACATATGTGCAAGAGGATAGTTAGAAAGAAACGTTGGGACATCAGTAGTAATTTGATAAATTCTTAAAAGTACCATTAATCTGAATTATTGGCAAAGATTCATATCCGCAAAAGTATTACGGAGAAGCTACAAAAGGTGAACCTCCTTTTTGATTTGATTTTGTTTATATTCTTCAACAAATATCATGAATAATATGTTTCGTGTTCCACTTTTCACATTTATATCGGGTGAGGCAAGTTGAGTGGTAACTAAATTTATTCGGAAAACCATACAAGCAATTCCAAATTGAACTCATATACTTTGCTTTGTTCCAAGGGAGTACATTATCTAAAATATTCCCAGATAACATGCACTTCCGGTTTAACCGGAAGTAGACCTATATTTCTTCACTGGATAGGGAAAGTCATATAAGTTGTACATATTTGAATTGCTGGTGCAAAGTTCTTTCCAACCAAGCTAAAATGAGCGATCTACACATAACGGAACCGACGTTATTCAATTTTTTCAGTAATTTTATTGACTTGCAATGATATCGAAGAAATTATATTTTTAACGGAAGCTGTACCGATATACGGGCCATAATTGACTTATCAAATAACCCAAGAATGTAGATTACTAGCATATGTGAAAAATATCTCATATTTCCAAAACCTCGTAGATATTTGAAGTTAAACTTCATGAATTTTAAACAGTTATAACTTCAAATTTTCAAATGGGACTACATGATTATAAACCATTTATCGATATCTACGTTCTGTTTGCAATAATTTACCTTCAATATGTCCTATACCTAAACATGATAATTCTCGAGTTATTTCCACTTTACTATTTGGCAAAGAAAACCAATACAAAAATACCTCACATGCCGTCACGGCAAATTCGATCATGAAATGTTTGCATTGGTTTTCTTTGCCAAATAAGAAAGTGGAAATAACTCGAGAACTATCATGTTTAGGTATAGGACATATTGAGGGTAAATTGTTGCAAGCAGAAAAATAAATGGTTCAGAATCATGTAGTCCTATTTGAAAAATTGGAGTTATAACTGTTTAAACTTTATGAAGTTTAACTTCAAATATCTACGAGGTTTTGGAAATATGAGATATTTTTCACATATGCTAATAATCTACATTCTTGGGTTATTTGATAAGTCAATTATGGCCCGTATATCGGTACAGCTTCCGTTAAAAATATATAGATATTTTTCACATATGCTAATAATCTACATTCTTGGGTTATTTGATAAGTCAATTATGGCCCGTATATCGGCACAGCTTCCGTTAAAAATATAATTTCTTCGATATCGTTGCAAGTCAATAAAATTACAGAAAAAAATGAATAAAATCACCCGAATATAATAGATTTCTTGACGGCCAATACCCATCCCTGACCGTCCTCAACGAAAGAATATAGAAATCGGGGATTTACACCCGTTGGGAGACTCAGCCCATTGCATTTTTTTAAATTCTTTTATGCTCCAACTAACTTGCTCTCAATTTTACACTTCGTATCTATCTAGTCAATTTCATTCTCGAGACAAACCTTGGTAAAAAAAAAACAGAAGCATTTTTTTGGTGTTTTTACATTGGAACATGCAGATGATGAACAACAGTAAAACTTTTAAAACAGTTTTGTTAATTTAAACGCAATCGATATGTATAAAGTGTTGAAATATGGAGTTGAAGTTCGAGTAGCAAGGGGTAGAAATGGGAGAGGGGGTGGGGTAGGTAACGAGTGAAAGGGTGAATGTCGGTCGGAAGCCCCGTAATTAGATTTTTCAACTTTATTTTTTAGCCGGGCCTGCCACGATTATATATTTCCGTTTTAACTGGTGCTTTGGGAGGTATTAAAACAATTCTGTTCAAGAATTTTGGAATGGAGTTATTAAGGGAAGATGGTGGGAGAACAGGGAAGGAGAGAGGCATTTGGCTTTCGATAATTTCATCCAGACGAGCCGCAGGAAGATGATCATTACCCTTATCTTTTAACCTTGGTGCTGCTGAAAATTTGACTGAATTTAACATGGGCTCCATCTACAATTATTTACATTTATTGGGTAATTTGTTGCGTGGGAAACCTTACATATTTGCAAGGGTTAAGAGAGGAATCAACAAGTACAAACTTGTTGCCGGGTGTTTCGTTTTTGAGTGTTTGACTGAAAAAAAATTAAAACACATAGATACGTAGTAAAAAATTTTTACAGTGATTATCAAAGGCCACTTTTGTAACTAAAGAATATCATAGTAAAATTACCAGAGTGGATGTAATTTTACTTTAAATAGTTAAAATTACACATTAATATGTCAAGTTCTACATTTATATGTATTGCTACAGAGATGTTTAAAGTTGAATGAAATATATGTAAATTTACCATTCTTTATTGTAAACTCACAAATCTTGTTTGTAAATATACATTGACGAATTTAATTTCATATTTTTTTACTTGACTTTTACTTCGATTATCATAGTGAAATTACCAGTGTGAATGCAATTTTACTTTATATATGTAAAATGACACATTATATGTCAAGTTGTACATTTATATGTATTGTTACAGAGTAATGTCTGAAATTGAATGGAACATATGTAAATTTACCTTTCTTTATTGTAAACTCACAAATCTTGTACAAAAATATACATTGATGAATTTAATTTCTCATTTTTTTACTTAAATTTTACTTTGATTATCATAGTAAAATTACCAGTGCGTATGCAATTATACTTTAAATAGGTAAAATTACACATTATATGTCAAGTTGTACATTTATATGTATTGTTACAGAGTAATGTCTGAAATTGAATGGAACATATGTAAATTTACCTTTCTTTATTGTAAACTCACAAATCTTGTATGTGAATATGCATTGATGAATTTAATTTTACATTGTTTTACTTGAATTTTACTTTTATTACATGTGAAACAGCTATTCTGGTATGTAGGAATATCACAATTCAGAATAGTTGTTTCACATATAATCAAAGTAAAATTCAAGTGAAAGAATGTGATATTAAATTCACCAATTTATATTTACATACAAGATTTGTATATTTACAATAAAAAATGATAAATTTACATATATTCCATTCAACTTCCAACTTTTGTACAGTTTTTTTGTAAAATTCTCCTATAGAATTGTGGATTTCTTTTAACGGTTGCAAGTTTTATGTAAATTTACATAATAAATAATGTAATTTTACTGTGATGTTGGGGTATTTTCCTTGTAATTTCGTGTATTCTCGTAAGTACACATAGTAAGTCACAAGCTCAACATATCGTACGAGACTGGGGGTTGCCCACTTCCCGCATGCAAAAATCACAAAATTCTGTGATTATTAACCGAATTTTTCATACTTTTAAAGCTTATTTAATATCTGTTTACTGATTTGCAGTCCGCAACCTCGTTTCCTTTCAAAAATCTAATAACCAAAACTTACATTAGTAGGAAATGCCAAGATTTTTTTTTTGTGTGTTGAATTAATAGAAATCGTACTAACCATAGACAAGAGAGAATACTAACCAAAATAATTAACAAAAGGAACATCAACTGATACGAGTATAATAGGCATGTTCTTAGTTATATTATTCCACCGCTAACAGAAATACATTTACTTTGTCAACGACGCTATTTTATTGGATTACAGATATAGTTATTCTGTGGCCAGACGTCCAGTTTGAGTAATAAACCTCTTGGAGAAACCGCAGTTAGACCAAAGCTTCTACCTTGGGGTCCTTCACCTGTTTCAGACGCCTTACTGCGGTTTCTTGCATAGACAATTTCACCAGAATCCATTACACATGAGAACAAACCTACTCAAGACTGTCCATCAGGGGATATTAATATTAAAATACACCCTGTGCAAATAATACTGGCGTCTATTGAGGTTCCTTTGGTCAGTAGCATCTCTTGGAAGAACACACACCTAGTTTCAGCCAGATAGGTCTATTTATTTGTGTCTGGCATTCGCTTGAATCGCGAGGTAGTCGAGTGATCTTCAAAACATAAACGTGTACGAGGGATACCTTTTGAATTTTCACAAAAAATGAAAAAGGAATGAACAACTTCGAAACAAAGTGCTTTATTGTTTTTCGAAATATTCGCCTTCAAGGTCTACGCATTTTTGCATACGCCCAAACCAATTTTTGAAACATTTTTTCCACTCTGAAGCTGATATTGCAGAAATATGAAAGTCTTCAACAGCTTCTTGAGGTGATAAAAATCGCTGTTCACGCATCGTTTGTTTGACAGTGGGGAACAAGAAAAAGTCATTAGGCGATAAATCGTGCGAATACGGGCAATGGGACATTAATTCGATGTTTTAAATATTCGGTTGTTTGGCGTGTTGTTGTGATGGAGAAAGATGAGACGGTTTTTGTTACTTTTCCTTATTTCATCGAAGACTTTTGGCAAAAAAATTGTTGTACACCAATAGTTCTTCGATCCTCTAAAAAGGAATAGTTGCTACGTGAGTTTTAAGAGGTGAGCTTGAAGATCGCGATGATTCTTTTACAGTTGGGAAAATACATTTTCCTTGGGAAGTTCCAATCTAATTTCACGGGCCGTATTTATTTTCACAGCACGCTAAAAAGAAAATAATTACCTCGAAGGTATTAACTTCCTAGAATGGCATATTCCGCACTTTATATAAAAAAAATTAAGTCTTGGGACTCGATAAAGTGTGAACGAGGATAGAATGTCGGTTTCCTCTGCAATTGATAAAAACGTTCACCCTACGACTTTAACACGTATTTACGATCCTAATTTATAGGTATAATTCCTAAAGGTCAATTTATGTACCAAATCTTTAGTTAGAATTAAGAGAGCCTTGGCCATAGACGACTAGATCTCCCCCCCTGGAAGAAATCCGGTAATCCTATATATCAAACATTTTTCAACAACTTAATCGTATCAAGTAAATGATACGACATAATCTGGCTTGTGCCGTGTGCGTGTTGGAGGAAGATGGGTCGAATTCGGGACAATGGCCAGAGAACTGACCCCTGAGGATTAACTGCCTCCATGCTGACTGATGTAGCTGCCCAAAATACTGTTAAGCTACTTTCGTCATTATTTTAAAATCGCACAATATTCACTTACTGGGCGTCCTAGACTTGAAATCTTGATAGATATGAGGGTTTATCAAATTTTTGTTCGTATATTTAATATTATAACTAGTCTAAACAGACCAACGATTAATTTATCTCCAATTCCTATGGCATTGAAATATTTAAAAGGTATAGAAAACTTATTGGTTTACAATAGATTGCGAGTATGAATAAATTTTTGTTCTTTAGTGCGCTTTAGTTCGTTTAATGCGTGGTGGTTCAAAAGTCTTCCTTCATAAGTATTAGCAACATACAATTATGTTGAATGAAGAATTTTGTGTGGAAATAACCATGGCGAGGGCGCAGATGGGTAGAACCAATCAAACCCGAGTCAGCTTTTTTCCGAGCGCAGCGGGGAAAAAGTACTGGCAACATACAGTTACATTAAATGTATAATTACGAAAATTCTGTTTGGGAATAACCATGGCGAGGGTGCAGATATCAAACTCGAGACGACTTTTTTCCGAGCGCAGCGGGGAAAAAGTACTGGCAACATACAGTTACATCAAATGTATAATTACGAAAATTCTGTTTGGGAATAACCATGGCGAGGGTGCAGATATCAAACTCGAGTCGACTTTTTTCCGAGCGCAGCGATGAAAAAAGTATTAGCGGCATACAATTACATCAAGTGAAGAATTTTGAAAACTCTGTATGGAAATAACCATGGCGAGGGTGCAGATCAGACCCGAGTTGACTTTTTTTCGAACGTTGCGAGGAAAAAATATTGGCAACATAAAATTACATTAAATGGGAAGATAACCCTGGCGAACCTCGAGACGTTTTTGCCGGAGCGAAGTGAGGGTGAAAATAAGGCATCTTTTTTCTATTGATTATGAATTCAGTTTACTAATCGTTCTGTTTTTTGAAATACATTAATGTGAATCTATTGTTCCTTTTTTAACGTATTTAACTGCTTAATATACGATCTGTTGCACCTTATAGTTTTGTGCTGCTTCTTCCATATGCTTAGGATGCTAGAATGCCACGACAAGTTGCACATGACGGTTTTGCAATATCATTTGGCGCACAGCAGTGACTTAAACCAATTTTGGGAGACCTTCAAGTGAACGAATAAGCGAAATACGGCCATATACCCCACCGATATACAGAGCTTTTTGATGGTGCTCCTCTAAATAATCATTGGAGCCGTAATTGGTAATTTAATAACGGAATGAGCGGGAATTTCGTTTGTTCGAACCGGGATGAATCTAATTAAGGGTATAGTACCACCAAGACGTGTCTCTCTGAGTCTTGATTAGGAAAATGGTGCGCCACTGGTATCGCTAATATCATCCACGTCACGAGTTGTAGAAGTCGAAAATTCAGAGAGACGAACTCCGTCGCGACGTCCAAGTGGAACGGCTTGGCTCGGCGGTGGTGGTGGAGCGGACGAAGCAGGAAAAGGAACGGCCAATAATTGGAGTCTACTCTCTCTCTTGAATACCAATTGAGGGCTGACAGGAGACCAGATGAGACCTAAGAATTGTTCGGAATGAGAATGGGAATTTCTTTTCCCATTTTCGCTATTTTTGTGCGAGCTGAATTACTGGTAATTGGGTTGCGGTTACCCATGAATATGTATAACTCAACTTTGCCTTAAATAACCCTCTAACCTCCACCTCACCCCCCACCCCGCTCAGCCACAATACTTTTGGTTTAAGAGGGTGCTCAATGCGTTTCCTTCTAACCCAAATCTTGGCTTTGATTGAAGGAGTAAAACTTTGAAATTTTTAAAAGCCAGCTTTGTTAATGTTTAAGGGATGATTAGTCAATTTTTAGTTCGACCCTATTTAGAAATAGGAGTAGAAATTTGGGACAGTATTTTCAGAGACATCTTAATTTCAAAGGATTCTGAATTGCAATCAATCAAGGGAGTCGGAAGTCGGTAGTGGTGGATGCAAGGGTGCCCTTCTTCCTGTTAGACTGCCAATGAGACCCCAATCAAGTTCAATTATTGCACTCGCCGCAAAAGGGAGGGTAGACGAATTTTTGGCGACACAGATACAGATACAGGGTGTTAAATTTCACATGAGAAATTAAATTTCTGTTGTTTGAACTTCTAAAAATTCTTATAACATAAAGTTTTCATGCAAAATGCCGGGGCAGGTCGATTTTCTATTCAAAGGAATAATTGTTCGGAAAAATTTTCAACAACCACTTCTTGCTCGCCCACAACCCCCCAACTCAAAAATTTTAAATAGCAATAAAGGTGCAGCGACACTTTACATGAAAGGTCTTCTAAATATCTATATTTTGGCGTAGGAATTTCAAAATCGTACCATCGATTAGGAATATACAGGATGTTTAGTTTCATTCCACTAATTGGCCAAATTTTGTTTGAAAATAGTTATATGAATGGAATTTATTGTTATTGTTTTAAATATAGTAAATTTCTACTAAGATGTATTTTCGTTTATAAACCTAATTATTTGATGTGTATTCACCGATTATGCATTTTTTTATACCATAATTTAAATATGCGGCCCTCCGGATTATCTTCAAGTGTCCAATCTGGTCCACATTGTGAAAAGTTTGGAGACCCCTGTTCTAAACGAATCGTACGATTTCGCAAATTTCAACGTCAAAATAAAGGTAGTCGAGAGTGCTTTGATATGAGGTATCACCCGACCCCTATTGCTATTTGAAATTTTTGAGTCGAAAGTTGTGGGGCGCAAAGGATTGTAGATAGAGGGTGATTTATTTTACGAAAAGTTGTCACTCTCTAATGGAAAATTGACCTGTTTCGGCCTTTTTCCTAAAAATCAATGGCAACTAAGTTATTTAGGGTGGATCGTTTTTAAAAAGACACGCTATATAATAAAACAAAGATTTTTCAAATTTTCAGTAATTAATGATTTTTAAAATTTGAATTGATATACAATAGTACCATGATTGAGTCGAGAATTAGTGGAATTAATTACACTTGATTATCTCTAAAATTTGATCGAAATATTCAACAAATATTCTGCAATTTGATATGAAAATTCCTAATTCCGGTTGTTCAATTGTGCACAAAATTAATGGAAAATCCATTTTCTACCTGTAATGAGACCAATGTATTAAGAACTCATGTGCAACATATTCTGTCTGTTATTCATACAATTTTGTAATAATTACGTATTATATGCTATACAGGGTGTAACAATAGTACGTGGGTGGGCTCTCATGCTCGTAATATAAATCTTATCAAAAAGTGTTTTACATAAAAGTTGTTTGTACTAATACGAGCTACAACCAGAAATTAGTTTCATTATACAGGGTGGTCCGAAAGTACCTATATCACTATGAGGTCAGTTTTTTTAAATAGCACCTATTTTTAAATAGCACCTATTTTTAAATAGCACCTATTTTTATTACATTTTCTGATCGCGCGTTGAAAAATAGTTGGACCTTCATAGCAGGAAACTGGGACTTTACCTCACTGTTTTCGAGATATTACCCGAAATATTAATTTTTTTGCAAATTCGTACTTATTTTTGAAAACTCATATCTTTTTTAGTATCAGATATAAGACATTGATAAGCATTATGAGGAAAAACCATTCCACTGCATCAACTCAAAGCGTCATATCTTCCTTGGGGAGCGATTCAGAAAAAATGGTTGTAGTGTTCTAGCGTTCACACTCAACGGTTCTAGCTAATAAGACATGTAGAAGATTCTACTAGAGTATTGACCCAAAATTTTGCAACACTCGCTACTTTTCGTGAAAAAAATTACAAAAAACTATTATTTTATTTATTATCTCGTAAACGGCAAACGTTAGGTATAGAATATTCTTGATAAAATATAAAGCCCTTTGAAAAAGAGATTCGATGACATGAAAATATACAGGATGTTCCATTTGAAAAAATTCAGTTTTCATATTTCGAAAATTTTTTGTACAGCCTCTGTACACACGAAGGGAAAAATTTTAATTTGTATCAATTTTCCATATCTTTCTGCAATACTACTGAAAATATGAAAGTCTTATACGTAATACTAAAAAAGATATGAGTTTTCAAAAATAAGTATAGATTTGCAAAAAAAGATATTTCGGGTAATATCTCGAAAACAATTAGGTAAAATCCTAGTTTCATGTTGTAAAGGTCCAACTATTTTTCAAGGCGCGATCAGAAAATGTAATAAAAATAGGGGGGTGCTATTTAAAAAAACTGACCTCATGGTGATATAGGTACTTTCGGACCACCCTGTATACGTGAAACTAATTTCTGATGGTAGTTGTCATTAGTACAAACAACTTTTGTATAAAACATTTTTTGATAAGATTTATATTTAGATCATGAGAGCCCACCCACGTACCATTGTTACACCCTGTATACATGCGAGTATATTCGAGAATGCTATCGTAGGTCTAAAGTTCATGACCGCTCTGCTTTTCTCATAAACATTTTTGTGTATTATTTCCCCAAAAATTTTATTGTAGTCAATTTTTATTTTGCACTAATGGGTGTATTATTTATTTATTACTTAGATAATTTCTTGCCTGATTGATGATATATTAGAATAATCTGAATTCCTGGGATTTTCGAGGCATATTTTAATCAATTATTTTATGTAAATATTGTTCGGCTATGTCACACACCGTAACAGCGGAAACCGCTAAAAATTAGGTGTACAATAATAGGATGCATAAATGCTATTTATATATACAGGGTGATTCACGTAACACGTTCATTAAAAGTTTTCAAGTTTCCCATTATTATTTAGGAATGGAATTTTGCTATTAAAGGTTTTAGCATCTTATCTTTCAAAATAAAATATTACTATCCTTTTGTAACTTCCGGTTAAACCGGAAATGACTGTCAACTTTGTTATTTTAAATAGAACACCCAATATATTATTACATATTTTGA
>JAUIMX010000038.1:0-18672 GCA_033557805.1 Phaenonotum sp. SLE1380
TCGTTGGCAAACTCCGTACGGTTGCCAATTTCACTACAGGGTTGAGCTATCTGATTACGAAGTATAGATAATCAAAGATATTACGTAAGATACCTCTTTTCAAATACATATTTGATGTGAAATCAAATTCTCAGAATTTCCTAATGAATACAGGCACTGTAAAAACAAATTACTCAATCAAAGGAATAATATTGCGATGTTCATATGAAGTTCTCGTGAAAAATTAATCCAATATTTACGCCAAGGTAATACCCTAGTTCAAAGAAATTTATACCTATTTTTTCTATTAATAAATTTTTGCTTTTATTTACATTCCCATTCTCATTCTAAATATGCTTTTGTTGGCGAATTTCAGAAAAAAGTATCACAATTAAGTAAACAAGCAAGTTCAAACCTTCAAAAACATAAGAAATCTAGAGAACAAATCAATAAAACATACATTTCGCCACAAACTCATCAACTGTTATCAACAAATTTTTCAGAATCATGTCCTAGACAAGTTCAATGCAATTGGATAAAACGAGATTTGGGTGTTCTTGTGTTTATTTTATTCTTAGCTGAACTAGTTTCGGGTGCCCTTAGAGTCGATATTACGACTCACTGCTACTGCTACTGCCACTGCTAGCTGTCAGTCAACGTCACTTTTTGCTTTGAAGACCTTCTGCTGCAGGCTGGCTGTCAGCCCACTTTGGCAGGTACCTGACAGGAAGCCAAAGTTAGCTGACAGCCAGCCTGTAGCAGAAGGTCTTCATAGCAAAAAGTGACGTTGGCTGACAGCTAGCAGTGGCAGTGGCAGTAGCAGTGAGTCGTAATATTGACCCTTTGCAAACTCTTAGGTTATTTGCCGGTATAGAAGTCTTAAATTAAATTCAATATTCACCGGCACCACATAAACTGCAACTGCGTAAATGTACATAACCTCAATTTGTTTTAAATTTTAATCACGATTTCAACGGTCGACGACGTGCCAGACGTGCGCGCGCAGTTTTACGCTAACATTTAGGATGGAATTTAGAACAAGGTCTATTAAATTTGCTAGCAAATCTATGATCAAATTTAGGATGGTATTTTTCTGTTTGACAGGGTACTAAATTTCGTAGCAAATTTGATCCTGAATTTGGTCATAGAATTGCTAGCAAATTTCCTCAGGTCTCACACGGGCTTAATACATCCAGCCATAAGAACTAGGTCAAAAATGCTCCTCTGTGGAATACCTGAAACTTCATCTCCAACGGCCATTCTATGTGACCAGAAAACATATGAGTCATCAATATGCAATAAAAATACTTCAAAATTGAGAGAAGAACTCCATAATAGATAATCAAATGTCCTTGAGTAGCCCAAGAGTACCAAAACCGTTGTCTTGTTAATGTCAGTCGCTCAAACGACATCGTCGCAGATATCAATAGGAGCAGATTCGCGAATGTATATTCGTTTAAGTACTAATTGACATATTAGAATTGAATGATTCTTAGTAAAATTTTCTCCTACTAACGCTCCAAAATAATTTTCAATACCCTTCGTAGAGACAGCAGAATACCAATTGGTCTCAAATCACCCTAGCTTTTAGCTCGTAACACTTTTGGAAGTGGGATATTTATTGTCTCTTTCCAGGTAGAAAAAAGTGTTTCCAAGTCAATTCAAGAATAGTTATGCGCATCACATCAGGTATAATTTCACAATGTTAGAAGGATAGCATTGCAACAGTAATTCCATCTACACCCAGAGTTTAGGTCTTGAGCGGTAAACAAATACTACACTAAAGATTATACCTTTCGAAAATGTCGTTTTCTTAAATTCGAATGGTATAATTTTATTATATATTCGGGTTGTGGTATTAATTAAAAATATTGACAGTTAGTTGGCACATATGACCACCTAAACTGAACGGCGGAAGAGATGTTTGGAATTTTCACCAGAGAGAAACAGGACTTATATTACAATGACTCCTCAGCACATGCAGTCTCAATAAAAAAATCAAATCGCACATAAAAATAATTCTCTCAAATATGATGAATATAAAAAAGAGGTGTTTTAAGGTGTAGTACGTGTTGATCAGCCAACTAGGGCATTATTAACATAGATATAGAGAGGGGTGAATTTTCAGATAGATTTATCATATTTCGGTCCGTACGCTTCAGTGATATTGAGGTGATCGTGGTGTTCTTTTTCGCCGTGTCATCGACACAACGTGGGTCTCGATAGTGTCTCAACGAACGAATCCACCACCTATCTCCCTCTCTGTCTCGTCTTTATTCAATTTACATGCAAATGGATCCACCTCGGGCGACACTTCTCAGTCCTCCGTGTCAGGAGGGAGACTTTTCAGAACCAACGAACACCATTGACAGATTTGGAACTAGATCGGCGTGAATTTTGAGTTTAAATGAATTTATTAACTCCGCGAAATTAACTCTAGCGGCGATATTTTAGCGGTCCTGGGGGTGGGCTAATTCCCTAAAAGAATCGCGTATCGTATTGATCCTTCCACTTTCTATGACTTTGTTAAAGGAATAAATTTTCAAAGCCAAAAAATTTCTTGGTAACTTATGCATAATTTTATGGAAAATTGATAATACGATATACAAGATAATTTTGCATCACTTTTTCCATACACTAAAATATCTGAATTAAGTATTTAGCGTGCTTTTGTTCAGAGCATTTTTCAATTTCTTCACAGTTGATATCCAGAATCAATGAATTCATTAACAGTGCTTTATCTAATTATTGAAAATGGCGCTATTCATTGATGCTATGTCAACATTTAAATTTAAGTATACTTGAATTGATTAACTTGATAAAACCTTCGACTGGGGACTTCGATACTTTTCCGTTGGTTTACGTTGATAAGGCAATAATTCGAGAATTATAGGAAACTAATCATTGCTCGCCTCGATTTGATGATATCTTTTCTTGAAACAAAGGTTTGCAGAATAATATTACTACGAGAGATACATCTATTTGCTTGGAAATCAATTTCAGAGTAAGGAGCACACAGAGACAAAGGGACAAGTCCAACCATGCGAACCAATTGAAACTTTTAGACCGTGAGGCTATATTTGCATGCGGCCTAATATTGGTATTCCTGTTGACATACTCAAGCAATTTGAATATCCACATGGAATATTCTGAAGCCGCTGCTGGACGATCTGTTCAAAGCGTTCCATTGTTGCACAAATGAACACATCGTGATGTTGCGATTCTGAAAATTATATCTTCAAATTTTTGTCGTTACAAAGTCATCGAATAATAATTTTGATTTGGGAACTGTCAAACTCAGGTAGAAAATAAAGACTGCTACGTCGCGTATAAATACAATCACCACTTTGAATCCAAGTGGTACATCACTTAGAAGATTTGGTAAAAAATTTTATAGAGAAGGGTCATTGAAACGTTATGGCATAATGTATGTTCTTGTGAAATTCTTGCCTTAGCCTGGATTTTCATCAGATCATATCTGTTTTTTTTTGCAAATTCATCCGATTTGTAGTATAATAGTATTTTTGAAATGTCTATTTTCTGTATCTTACTGTAGCATTGATTGAGAAAAAAGTCGCCTTTGTGGGAAATTTCGAAGTTGTTTTTTATCAACTATGTATGGTGAAGGTGCTTCAAATTACCTACGATACGAATGCGGAATGATAATTGGGTGGCCTCACCAAAAAAATATGAACATGTTGTCGAAGCAATATTTTATTCCTCAATATAATTTCCCAAACTGTCAATACATTTCTCTCTTTGTCATTGGAAATTCTTTAACCGTACAGAAAAATTTTGCAATCACGGAATCGATGAAAGTCTGATGACGCTAAAATTGGCGAACAAGACAGATACGCTAGCAAGTCGTACTCCAGTTTTTGAATTTTGGGGATGGCAAGAAAGCGGATGTTTCGTCTTGCATTGTCGTGATCGGAAATTATCCCTTAAATCAACCATACCTTAATTCCTGAATTTTTCCAAAGGGTAACATGTTGTTGGATGTTTACCATTTTTATGGTTAATTAATTACAAAGAGTTCGTTTTCATACCAGAAACAATTTGTAAAGTAATGACGCCTACCTCGCGCTTAGCTTTGTTACAATCCTGAATCTACATCCTTTTCAATTGTACATATTTTTATATTTGCTTTTTAGTGAACACATGTTTACCTTATTTTGAATAAAATTGTATAAAAATGTATTATTCCGGTATTCACTGTGTTTGAATTGAGACTCAATACCAAGGTATTATTAAGTTATTCATTGCTAATTCATGACTTACAATATGCTTACCCGCTTTTTTGAGATGCCTACAACTCTAGATATGCCACTCAATTTGAACCGTCGATCCCGCATACTATGATTATAATCATAGTACTAATTTTTGTAACCAGCTCTGGTGAGGAAATACTTTTGGGTCAACTTTAACGGTATTCATCAAAAACGTTTGAACGGCCACGTTTCAAATCAACCACCAAATTTTTTATCTCTCTTTATACATTAATCCTACCACAGCATGTTGTCAAAAATTTGATAATAATAAATTAGACGTTGATGAATTTTTTGATGAAAAATTACCATGAAAATCACTGTTAAATTTGCAGTATTGCTAACCAAATGAGCATAACTTGAATTAAAAATGAAATAATACGTGTATAAACATCAAAATCTGATCATTACATCAGCATCTACGAATGATCAGGAAGGGTGCCTAAGAGGAAGAAGCTTCATAGACAAATTTCTCAAAATATCCATGCGCTTACTATGCGACAAGCGTCGATTCAATTCTCCATTACGTCGAGTTTCATTGTAACGTATTCTTAAACGATCGAACGGTCAATTCAATCAATCCAAGAATTGAAGTTATGAATTTGCCAGTACATTTCAGTTAAAACGCTAGGAGCCTCGTCTAGCAACGGCTTGTAACTCTATTGCAAACAAATCACCTACAAAATTTGTCAATAACCTGTCCGTTTTATCGCACCGACAAATCAAATGAGGAAAGAGGTAACAGAACAATATCTATTCAAATGCTCGGCCTAACCCCAAACCATCACGACATTTTTGCATATCCGTCGTGTAGATGGACACTATTCGCCCATGCGATGTGCCCATTACAACTCTAATAGTGTCCTCTTTATCAGAATAAATTGGAGGAATATCTCGTAAGCGAATCTCGCGCGCTTTGGGGGGTCGATCGGGAGCCACATGGGAAATTTCGGGCATGAGGATGCCATCCGATGACGACAAAAGAGGAATAGAACCAATAAACGTCAACTTCTCACTGCACAGCTCGTGTGTATATGTCCGGGGTGTAATTAAAACTAAGTATGCTCGAGACGCCCCATAGCAAACCTTCATAATGAGTCTGAGGTGACGTGGCAACCTCGCAAGGCCGCTCGCCGACGAAAAAAACAACAAGGAAATTGATTGAGAAAGCGATGGCCTGAAAGAGCCAAGATAAATGGTGCAAGGAGAGAGTTTTCCACTTACTTACCATAAACTATGGCGTTGTGCTGGCCTGGAGATTAACATGGAGCATTCGTCTTACTAAGGAGAAACCCTTGTTTTTGAGAAGATTACGGTATACCATAGTTTTTTTCTGAAGTTACAACCTAAATTTTACAAATTTAGAGGCAACGGGAATGATTGGTCTCGAATCTAAGATTGAAGATGCAAGCAATATACAGTAGAACTTCAATAATTTGAACCCCAAAATGCTAAACGTTCGATAATCAAAATTCGATATTGGGGAAAAAGATATTTTTGCCCGTACGTGTGAAATATTTTTATAAAGCAAACAAAAACTTAAAAGGAACGTTCACGACAAATTGCGCGCGATAGGCGGCGGTTCCGTGTGACTGTAGACCTAACGCTTTTGTTTTGCAGTTCTTAGAACAGAATCTCTTTGATGTTTTGATTATACGTAATTTTTGATGAATAAATATCAGTTTGATTTTAATACTAATTTCATTCAAAGCGTGAATTTTTGAATGTCAAAAAATATTGATAGCTGTTCTGATTTTTTTTTTCATAGAAATTAATGTAGCTTTTGTTCACCAAACCGATCGTTTGTGTTCATTAGGTGTTTACGTGTGTCAGTTTTTTTTTGCTCTGACGCCTAGAAGCAATAATAGGTTGATATTTACCCGTAATTGCCGTTTTATCCGAAGATACACCTTCAATCCATAATGTTCATACACACGCATGAATGAAGCTACAGGTATGCTGTGTTGATGCTATTGGTTTTCTCTCTTTTAGGTTAATGTTTTCAGTGTCAATTGTTTTTGACTTGACTGCACTTTTGAAGTATTGACTTTTCACCTCTGTTTTCTTGTGAAAATTGTTATTAATTTTCAAATTCAGATTAGATTCTCAGAATTCAGTTGATGTACTACTGTTTTTATATTACCATTGAGGTAGAATTATGTTTTATATTGTAGATCCTAAAGAAGGCAGAATATATTGCCGAACATTGAACATTTGTAAAAAAAATTATCAATAAAGAATTTTACATATTTTCCTTGTGTGCTCTGACTGAGTACCCGACCAAAAGTTTTTCTTTGCAACTTAGCTTTGCAAAACTCGAGCTAGAGTAAACTTAATTCATCATTACTATTCTGCATATGCATCTATAAACACGCAACAGGTCTCTTATTTGTTCCTTCCAAAAATTCGAATGCTTCGAAGATCCGAATGGTCTCCGTTCCCAATTGATTCGAATTATTGACGCTCTACTGTAATTGAATAATAGGAACACATATTTGACCGTATGTAAAGCTGTACAGGGTGTGAACACTGAGTATCTATTCTCAGACTTAACTTTCGAAAAGCATCAAATTTGTTGAAAGAACAATATTAGTATCATAAAAATATGTGCTGAACTCTGCATTTAGTAGGGAACAAAATGAAAAGACATGAAGGTTACTGAAAATGGGTTTCAGTCCTGTCGGCTTGAAAAAGTTCAAAGCCAATTCGAGGAAAATATTGCGAATGTCTCCTTGTTTTTTTGTAACGCCTGAATCAAATCACCTGATACCTCAAAATCAACGAACCGCGAACCTCGATACGAATAAATCAGAACACCTTCCTTAGGGCTACGGATCTGCATGTGAGAAAATCAATAAATACAATTCGTCACCCCAGTTTTATACCCAAATTTCCTAAGAAAAAAAACGCCACTACCTTTTTAATGAAAAACTTTGTCTTCTCTTACACGGTTAGTAACTTTCGAAGTGTGGATAGCGCGGTCGTGGTGTGGTTTAATCTTGCCTAATCTATGCAAGAACTAGTCGGTGATAATTTATTGGGAATCCAAAACAAATAATTTACGCTATGAACCAAATAAACATGCAGTTTGATGAACTTGCAAAATTGAAAGGGAGCCAATAACTTCTCAGTATAATTTGAAGACCATGAATAATGAAATTTGATTATATCACGCCGTAGAAACATATTAAAACGTCGGGATGATTATTCTGTTTAGAATTTTTAACCTCTAGCCTACTATTATTACCCTTCGATAGACAAAAAGTATAACAAAGTAATGGTATCAGTTTTCTCGGAAGCAAAAGGAGTCGTTCTGATTGATAACCTTCCAATGGGTGAAACAATGAAGAGTGATATTATACTAACGTTTCAACTGCATTGAGTCACAAAATTCAAAAATTAGGACCTGGATCACTATGACGACAAAGCACTATCCTACACCACACACTCTTATCATCTATAAAATTTAAGAAGGGTTTGCTTTTGCAGCCACCCTATTCACCAGACCAAGAACCGTCTGACTCCCATCCATTCCGTAACCTTTAAAATTTTTTGCGCGGTCGAAGATTTTCTACTGACAAAGAGAATGAGGGTGTAATCAACATTTATTCTGCAGAACTACAACTAAACTACAATCGCGAAGGGATTTTATATATTACCGTTTGGGAGATGATGTTCAAATTGAAAATATTGTTTTCGAACATGCATTTCCCTTCTTACTTGGACCACCATATAAAAACTAGTAAAAATATCAAAATTGTCATCGAAAAAGTATTGAGAATATCATAAATAATTTTTCGTTTTCACTACATGCGATACTCCAACTTTTGAACGAAAAATGCACACCCGTTTAGGTTACAGCTAATTATTTCCATTGTTTAGTTTCAATTTTGTTTTGGCAGTATAGTTAATTATAAAAGGAAACAAAAACACTAACTTAATTAAAATATTCGCTGTGTCTATTTTGCATTACAACTTTACATGTTTCATGGGAGCATACGATAAATTTTGAACAAAAAAGTTCGCCCAATTATTTGCCCACATATGCATGTAATCACACAAACATGGGGTGGAATTTTGCCGCCCTGCGGGTATCGAATCACGAATATTATTCTCCCTCGCTGTAGAAAAGTTGTATTTGTAAGTACATAAAAAGTATATACTTGTATAAGTTGCTGGGATTTTCCTAATTTTCCTGGCATTTTGAGAACGAGAGGGATATTGTTATTGTTTCTAAGAGGAATCAAAATAAATGAGAGTTTTTTTTTGTTCTTTACCTCATTTCTCCATACTTTAGGTCGTTATCGAAGGATAAATAGATAGAGCTTCAGCATTTTGCTTTATATTACAAAAAATAAAAATTCCCCAACTCAAAATAGTGGAAACACGTTTTCTGTTATAAGGAATTATCTAAGTTTAGGTTTAGAAATAACTGAAAACATTAGTTTTGGCAGTTCTACAAACAAACGTGAGTTACACACTCAATTGAGAAGAAAGAAAAACTCAAAAGTGATAATAAAAAATGTAATAACCTCCTATGATCATTAGCAATAATTCATAACATACAGGTTGTCTCAGCTCGAGCCCACACTAAAAGTTTAGAGGGAAGTGGTGTAGATACAATTTTGAAATTTCAGAATTATGTACTACGCCATGGACTAATATCGAATATATTATTTTCAAATTCTCATCAGTTACGGTTTGACCGGAACTTGTTTAACTGATTAGGGGAAGTCATATGAGAGGTACAAATTTAGAATCCATATTGAAATAGCTTTCTATTGTTATAAAAATGACGTTCATACTCCAACCTTATCCGGCGTAATTCAATTTTTTCTAAAAATTGACTAGATTTCATAGGTCAAAAGAAAAATAAGAATTATGCAGAAAGAAACATCATAGACAAATGATATTTCGTACACATGTACTTACAAGATAACAACAATTGCATTCATAGAGAAAAATTCTCCATTACTGCTGCAGCCTTCTAGATTTTTCAAATTGAATATAGTCATTTTCAATTGCCCATAACCTCACTTTTTTAAATAGCATATTGCATATTTTTATTTTGTATCTTGTAGATTAGTTGATGCACTACATTTTTTACTGAGCATATCCATACCTAAATTCATTAGTTTTCAAGATAATGAAAAAAATTAAAATTTTCAGTTTTAATATCACTTAACAAGATGGTCATGACCGAATATTTGGGTCCTTGTTTACCAATTGCTCAAATTGTTGATACTCGTATCTACCACAATGGCAAATAACTTCACTAATACCAGAAATAAAGACATTGTCCTAGTATTTATTGAATGCAAGAGAGTTGCAAGCAACTTGTCGCTTATATAGACAAAAATAGCCAAACAGACGACATTCGAAAAAAACATACTTTCAAACCTTGGAAAAAAAACGGATGAGAAGCAATTATTTGACAACATAGAACGTGGAATAGGTCGTAGTAATAATAATACTAATAAACAAATACCAATTATGAAAATATTATAAAATAAACGTTCCTCCATCATTTACTATCCAAGCAATTTCAATTTCACTTGATGAAAATGACACCGTTATTGAAATTCGCATATGCAAGAATGTTGATTGATCATCTTTAGTTATTTCGATTTGACTCGATATTCTAAAAGAACCATTATTCCGCGTTTTGTCTATTTGGGAATTTTTGTTTGTATAAGCAACATGCTACTTTCTTACATTCAATACATACTGGGATAATGTCTACATTTTTGGTATTAGTGAAGTTATTCGCCATCGTAACCGATATGAGTATTAATAATTTGGGCCATTGGTAAACAATGACCCAAACATTTGGTCATGGCCATGTTATTAAATGCTATTAAAAAAAACTAATGAATTTAGGTATAGGGTATGCTCAATAAAAAATGTAGTACTTCAACTAATCTACAAGATACAAAATTAAAATATGCATCATGCTATTCAAAAAAGTGAGGTTATGGGCAATAGAAAATGACTATATTCAATTTGAAAAATCTAGAAGGCAGCAGCAGCAATGAAAAACTTTTCTCCATGAATGCAGTTGTTGTTATCTTGTAAGTACATGTATCAAATATCATTAGTCTATGATGTTCCTTTCTATATAATTCTTATTTTTTTTACCTATGTACTCTAGCCAATTTTTAGATAAAAATTCAATAACGCCGGATATGGTTGGAGTATGAACGTGTTTTTTATAACAATAGAAAGCTATTTCTATATGGATTCTGAATTTTTACTTCTCATATGACTTATTCAGTTAAACAAGTTGATGGTACTTCCGGTCAAACCGGAAGTGAGGAAAATTTGAAAATAATACATTTGATATGAGTCCCTGGCGTAGTATATAATTCTGAAATTTCAAAATTGTATCTACACCACTTCCTGCTAAACTTTTAGTGTGGGCTCGAGCTGAGGCACCCTGTATTAATTACAAGTCAGTGTATAAAATGCTAGATTGTCCTATAAATATAATGGACAAAAACTTCATCCTTCAAGAAAAATGTATTCTTTATGAAAACTTTCGTTTCAAAATAATTAATATCAATCGTGGCAAAATTTTGATTGGTGGTTCAGGCTGGCCACTAAGTAGAACTCAAAAAATGATTTTAACCAAAGAGCAAGAATAACTTCAACAAGTTATTTCTTGTTTCAAAACAATAAGAAAAGTTCACATCAACATGTGTTCGGAAACGCATCGTTGAGGCGTTATAATTTTCAATCATGGGCGTGCGCATAGGAGGGGATTTGTTCTATCTCTCTCATGAGCGCACACCCATGATTAAAAATGTTCCTCAAGCAGGCTCATGATTGTAAATTTTTTCCAAGCATTTATCAGAAATAGTGATATTTATTATTAGTAGTCCATGTCCATGGGTTCTTTGGAACATAAGCAATCTTGAAATAAGGGCTTTCTTTGGAGTCGACACATCTGTTTCTGTCGACTACTCTATTACAATTTTGTTTCCGGGGTATAGTGATTTACCTAGGTCTTACTCGTTACCATACAGTGGCGAAGAAAATCTTACGGATTCCTACGAAATCGGTACAAATTTTCTTACGATCGCTGCATTTCTAGTGTGGTGATACTTTCGCGTCGACCCGATCAGTGTTCATCAAGAACGTTTGAACAACCACGCTTGAACTCAGCTACCCCATGGAATACAAAGGGAAAGAATCACCTAACATATTTTCATGTCTTTTAATATCTTTAACCCTTTCAAATGTAGAAAATTCATCACAAAGTTGTTCATTTCAATAATATCACCAAACATTTTGAGTTGAAGGTTTGTTGACAACAAATTACCTGAGAAATTACTAATGCATTTTCAGTACTACCAACCAAATGAGCATAACTTAATATAAAATACAATGGCACTTATGCGATCGTCACTTTCGTCTTGACCTTGATCACCTGATAATCTTTCCGCCCTTGTATAAACAAGTGAGTTACGTTATTATCAATGACGTATTAATAATATTTCAAAACAAATAATCCGACTCATTGTATTGATCTTCATATCCAACAGAGACAGCAATAATTCGAACAACACTATAAATTAGTTCGCCACATAGATTTATTGTCAGTGGACATGAAATTCGCTGCACTTATTCACTTTTTCCCATTAAACAGCTGGCCATGCAAAAGTCACCGGTCCGAGAGTAAATTATTCACAACGACATGAAAAGGTAAGTCAATTAAACTATGATAACGGGCTTGCGTGTGATGAGAATTGACAGTATCGGGGAGGTTCTAAATTATTCATTTGCCAACTCGCAGGGACAGACACGTGCCTCGAGGTTCATCTTTATTACAAGAAACCCAGGATAACTAAAAAAAGTGTATCCCGTCAAATTTCATCCAGGATTTGTTAAAATTTCATGCTTTATTCCCCAGGATATTAACACCGTAAAAGATTAATGAAAAAACTCACTCCAATTTTTAAAATAGTGTAAATTCGTATTGTCGAGGATTTACGATTCTTCCTATGCATTTGCGCATTGGTATTAGTGGTGATTACGGTTGGACGTAAAAAATGTTGTAAAGAAATTTGGAAACGGCTGGGGAAGTGTGTAAGTTTATGAACAATAAAAGGTTATGGGTGCCGCGTCGCTGGGAGCTTTACAAGAACGATTAGAATATTTTATACTCTCCTGGTCTGGTGATAGCACCTTGAAAGTGCTGCGCCTTATGTCCTTAATAGGATACCGGAAACACATTAGCAACGAAACGGTTCACGGGCCTATAACCATTAAAAAGTCTACATTACCTTCCTTGAAATTAGAAACAATTTTGTTTAAAAAAAAAGCGCTCCATCTGTCGTGCATTTATATCAACCACTAAATGCCAAATCTTGATATAACGTATGAAATAACTCGCATCCTTTAAAGCCTAATAACAAAACAGCAACGCATATATTTGTCATTAATATTATTCAATACATGGAACCCAACTTAACCTCAAATATTTAACGGTCTAGGCTGTAATAATGATTGAAATGGTTATGGTGGAAGCGGTTATGCCTCCATCGAACTTTTTATGAAAATATATGAGGCGCGTAGTAAAAATGTCGGCAACGCCGCTGTGATGTGCTAATTGCATTTCACTTGCATTCTAGCGATTATATAGCGGCCCGAGCGTAGAATTCCGACAACTGCGCCTTGTTTCTAATAAAGATTAATGTATCGCAGTAGATTAAAAAAGACGCTGTCCGCACCCGACACGTAAACTTTACGAATCAGTCAAACTTGTCCGCCGTCATGCTTGGAAATGGGTATTACACTTTTCAAAAATGTAATTGATTACAGTTTTTGTGCTAGTCGCCGCTGATGTGGAGTTACGAATGAAAATTATCAGTGTTCGTACGATTATGGGCCGATCTTTCAAATATAAAAAGGATGTTACTTCCAATAAAAATAAAGAACGCAAGAAAACAAAAATAAATAAATAAATAAATCCTTTATTGACACACTATTATAATTGTAACAACCTCAAATTTACAGACACCATTGGGAGAAACTGATTTTTTTTCCGACTGATATAGAGAGTAGCGAAGAAGAAGACCACATGCCAAATGAAAAAAAAATCACTACATATTCGCGTTATGTATTAAATTTTTTTGTGCTGCAAAATGTTAAAATGTGTAAACTGAAAAATTGTGAAATTTAAACATGACGTCACACTGTTGCACCCCTTGTAAAATCAGAATAATTGTTGTGCACTAAAAGTTTAGGTTTATGAATTTCTCACCATTTTCTTGGCAGTTTATAAGCAACTCTTAATGAAAGTTCCTTGAGTTCTTCCCAAACGCATAGCTGCACATCTATATCGGGCAAGAGAATACAGCTATTGGCTTGTACTGTGACTCCAACTTTAAATTTACCCCTGATTCAAAGAAGTGGACCTTACTGCCAGTTCTAAATCGAAGACAGTTTACAATATGAGGTGTTTATGTGTATGTAGGTCGTTAGCAGTAGGGGGTGCTATTTTGACAGACACCCCCTAATGTCAAAGGTCTTCACACTAGAACTGGCAGTAATGTTCACTTCTCTAAATTCTGAATCAGGGGTTAATTTGAAGTTGGAGCCAGCGTACCACAATGCTGAAATGGACTGTTTTCAAATGCGACAAAGTTTGATTCTGGGCGTCACAGAGTCTGAATGTAAGCGGAGTGATCAGAACAACTTGCCTTTGCGAGATAATGTGTTGTGTATTAGGGAGGAAGTGCAATGTTTTGGGGTGGTATAGTGTTAGATCATCGAATCCCACTTATTCACATACCTATAACGGTGACCGGGAACACATACATGAAAATTGTAGAACCAATCCCATGTCGTAGTTCATTGGAGATTACTTTGTGTTCGTGGACGACAAGGCCACACTCTGTCGAGCAAGACTGGTCAAGAACGTGCTTCAAGAGGTAATATTGAGCTAGGAATTACGCAGTTATCTCACAACATATCAATTCCGTTGAACGGGCATAGGGTATGAATGAAATACCGTTTTCGAACAGACAGAATCGTCCCGTAACACTTTAGGAGCTTAGAATTACAGGTTGAGAAGAATGGAAGAACATTCCAAGAGTCAATTGATAATTCAATTATTAGAATAATTAGACTTATGTTGGTTGAGAATAGAATAGGAACGTTATACAAATTTCTTTTCGTGAATATTCCTTATTTTTCAGATAAACATCAATTTCAATAAAATTTGGTATTATTTTTATCCCAACGGAATAATACATGCAATAATGAATAAATAATGAGTTGTTTTAATATTTGAACCATGTAATGTGGAATATATCCTAAACATTTGTTCAAAGTTCACGATTTTTTTTGTATTTTGATTTTTGGCGATATTTGTGATTTGAACGATAGTATTGTACAAGTATAATGGTTCACCATAGAATCAAAATCAATAGTTTGTTTACAGTCACCTCAAATTTAATTTCCATTCAAATTAAAGCTAATAATATAGGTACAATTTCACGGAACAATTTCGATTTAGCGGAAGATGGTAACGTCGAAACGAATCAATGCCTTCATTACCTATACTATATAGGTAATAGTAGATGGAGACTGAACCTAAATTTTAATTGAAACCACAACATGCCAACTTTGGCTTTGATATAATTTGAGTGAGCACAGTTGCTAATTGGCAATTTGTGAACGGAATGTTGCAAATCCGCTTGAATATTAAACAGAATTATCAAAAATTATTTGTGGTGTTGGGGTGAATTTTGGAACGACGCGGTGGGCGGCGGACGTGCAAACAAGCATCTTTTTCAGAGTTATGGGTGTGCCAAAAGGTTTTACCGAAAAGTCAAGTTGAATTATAGGATGAGCGATCGTTTTTAAATATTTGCCAGGTTCGGTGGGTTGCCCCTGGGGGTCGGCCGCAGATTACCTTTATCTGAAACGAGGTGATGTATGTATTTATGGTATGGAGCGTGCATCGGGAATCAGAATAATTTCTAGGATTCGCAAACAAGCGTCGAGGCCTGTTTTTCCTGCGCTGATAAATCAAATTGGATTTTGGAAGCGAAGTTTCGGATATATTCCTTGCTCTGGTAATATGTATGGCCGAAAACAAATTGTTAGTTGTTGCTGTTGGGTGGTCATATATCTCAGCTATTGCCCCTCTGTCTGTCGGCGTATATTACCTGAGATGATTTCGAGGATGCCGAACTTAACTTTGAATAATGACCGTGTCTCGAGGTACGTGATAGTCTATGAAAAATTCTTACTACCGCGTAACGCCATCCATTTTTGCGACTCGCCTCGTATTTGAAAATAATAAAATCAGAGGAAACTCAAGATAAATGTACTCACTCTCAAAGGATTATTTGTTGTTCAAGCACTGGGATGTGACTTTTGGTGGTAAATCAATTATTACTAAATTGCACACATACATTGCCAAAAATGCTGACCCTCCGCTTGTAAATTCAAAATATTTGTTGTTGCGTACAAAAATATTAAATTTATAAATTCCTCATCTTTATGTACAATAAAAAATGTACCAGCGTTGAAGGAAATCTATTTTTTGGGCGGTTTATACATAACTATTGCTAAAAGTAGTGTGCATCTATTTATTCAAATTATGAGTTACTTGTTTAAAATGTAAGGAAATACAACTTTTGCAATGAATAGAGGAAAAATTATCGCTTATCAAAACACCAAATAGGAAATTGTCTTGACATCCCTCACACATCAATTAGATGAATATTGAATCTTTACCTAGAAACGAGTATCTAGTGTGAGTTCTCAGCGAAGAAATGTGGTCGTCGTAGAGTTACGGCAGAAAAGATCGGTATTTGGTAAATTTTTCACGTAGAAACCCACCAATTGCTGGTTTAGCACTTCGAAGTCATTTTAGGAAAACGTATCAACTCGTTATTTCGAATGCAACAATACGACGGAGAATATATTCTGGTAATTTGGGTCCAAGCGACCTCTAGAATTCCTATACTACTTTATAGATACATAGTCACGCGTCAAGAGTGGGTCGAAGAACACAGGTATTAGATTTTTCACAATGAAAAAATTTCCTTAAATCAGGTTTGGATTAATGAGTGACTGTGGACAACACAGAATCTGGAAGCAATCAGGACAATCAGAACAACTGCCTTTGCGAAAGAGCGTGTTGTGTATCATGGAGAAAGTGCAATGTTTTAGGGTAGTGTAATACTTATTTACATACCTGGAGTTATGACCGTAAACCTATATTGATCATGCACAGACGTGTTAATATATGTTACTTGAGAACTGAGAACAATATACAACTCATTATTTTGTTTGTTATCTCATTTTTGGACTTCTCAAATTTTGCAATCAATATCAATTTGCACACGATTGGTGCTATCGTGTCATAAACGCAAAAATAAATGTCCAAAATAAGCTGCTATTATATTTGACGATGAAGTTTGGAATTACGCCTTTTTACTGCTTGTATTTGAAAATGAAAAGAAGGGGTCAACAATTTTGACGATAAGTGTATTATAATATACAGGGTGATTTATTAGTGCGTGTGTGGACTCGCACACTCTAGATATAAATTTTACCAAAAAATCTTTTGTATACTGGGTATCAAGGGATTCAGCTGATAACTTTTTCACTAATAGAGATACCACTTTCAAATTTGCAACACTTGAATGGCTCCTGGAAACTCAGAATTTACTTTGACGTTTGCATGAATCGTGGTACGCTACTTATGTTGCATCTCCGTGAGTCAACTACAAAAAATAATACGGCGTTATCTGCTGATAATTATATTTCACCCCTCTACAGGGTGTCTCGGCGAAAGAGTAAGACAAAAGTTTGAGGAATAGGAAAATTAATTTTTGGCAGATATTATATGGCTTATGGGAAAAGCCTGAATAAAATATCTACTGATCTTTCTTAATCCTGATTGCACCGAAAGTACTAATAACTTTCTCATTGAAATTCAAAAACACAACATGCTACCTACATTTTTGGATTAGTCATAGAAAAGCAAAAATTTCAATACCAAAATGTCAACACTTATCTCTAACCGTTTAAGAAATATTAATTTTTTTATAAAATTAATGACAAATGCAATGTCTTCATAATTAAATTTTCACAGCGTTTAATTTTTGTTCATTGCTAAAACATGCAGGTAGGATGGAGAGATAAGAGTCAGTTGTACTTGTTGGATCAGTCCACGGAGGAAATAAATAAACAATGTACAATAAACATTCCAAACTAACGTCCTCTCGCTATACTTGCCCTACTGACACACCTTCCAATAAGTACTCTGGAAACCACTGATAGATACATAATGCTATTCAATTAGCAAATAATCATATGTTGTTTCGAGCATTTTTTCGGGATCTTAGTCCATGTGGCCCCCTGAAGCCTAGTACACACCAGTAGACAGGTTGCGCGATTTTGGCTCAGAGACATGTCTAGGGATGTCTCAGTAGACTTGTCTATAGACCAAACCCGGCCTACGCGCAGTTGCGAGACCAAAATTCGCAAATCTAAAGTCTCCCGATTGAAATGTGAGACTTGATGCAACGTTGATTCACGTTGCGCAACAATTTGTTAGTGAGTACCTCGCGTGTATAGGCGAGACAGCCCCACATTTGTTTCCAAACAAAGTGCACGCGGTCTCTCTTTTTTTTACCATGTAGTCAAACGACAAAGTTTTAAAATTTATTGAAGATTATCACGCCTTCTTTTGTTTGTGGGATATAATGAGTCCCGATTACAAAAACCGGGTGAAAGAAGAGCGGCCCTGGATTCACTAGCTGCAAAGCACATTGTTTCAGTGAAGGATATAGAAATAAATACATAATTTAAAAACATCGTTCAACCGGGAGCGAAAAAAGATTAATCCGACGAGTTGGCGAAGATAAGACTAAAAAAAATCATCACAGTGTGGACGCTAGACGAGACAAAGATCGGTGTCTCTAGACCGTCTTGAGACCATGTCTCTGTCTCTAAATAAGCACGGTATCACATCTGTAGGTAGTTCTACTTTTTGTTATACCGAACTCTCCAGGAATTGACAATAGCCTTCTTGTATCAAATACAACGGATGAACATTGGATTCAGATCAACCCCAGCAAAACTAAATGGGTACTAGGGGTAATTGAATATATTTAATTCGAGAAGTTGCGATGAATGCTATTGTTGAGCTGTAAAGACAATATATTATGAAACTATATAGTCTTTAAGAAAGACTATATAGTCTTTAGACCAATGATTTTCAAATGTACGATGACTTTTAGGACTATATTGGGTCTGATAAAAGTACTCTCAAATATATTGTTATTGCTGCTGTAGAGCCTCAAACTTAACAAACAAAGCATTTAATGAATTAAATGGGATTATTCTTCGCCGTATAAGGAACGACGCTTTGAATTTAAATTTTTATTAACAAATTCGA
>JAUIMX010000390.1:0-12438 GCA_033557805.1 Phaenonotum sp. SLE1380
CATTTGTTTAATTGTACCTCTGCTAGAAATAGGTGTTTACCTGCAAAACCCACGAATTTGGGACATACTGTACAATATCAGCCAATTATTCAATGATCAAAATCAGTACTTCTCATCTTTAAGCGTTACATTATTGGAAAAAGTTCTATAAATACTATTTAATAACAATTTTACAATGCAAAAACATGACATCTCAGAATTTTCTTTTGTAAAAAAAAAGGATAGGATGTTTTACAATGGGTTAATGGTACAGAAGGTGCATATGCTTGAGGTGAATCGAAGTATTTGTAGTAAAGATAAAAAGAATGCCCGTACCCCAAAGCGGCCCATCATCCGGTCACGCAGGAATGGCGGAGGTGGTGGTGGTGGATATGGGTCACGTCCGAACATTCGGTCACGGAACCGATCAGGACCCATTCCTTTGGGACACTCTTTAGACCAGTGACCACCACGTCCACATCGATAACATTGCTCCGGATCGCCCATTCCCGGTCTCTGCCGAACGCGGCTTGTTGAAATCTGCACCTTCATGGGCTGACCGTCGACCAGCGTCCCGTTCAATTCTTTGATCGCTTCGTTCACATCACCGGACGACTCAAGATGCACGAAACCGTAGTTCCGGACGATGTCGCATTCCACAACTGTGCCGAATTTTTTGAACAATTCACGAATCTGCGGCGCCTTTGTGTTGTCGGTCAAGTTGCCTACAAATATCTTTGTGGTTGGAGTGGTAGGTGCTTTACGACTCTTCGCAGCCTCGCATTTCAAAGATTGGCCATTAAGCATGTGGCCGTTCAAGTTTTGTATAGCTTCACGCCCTTCCGACTCGTTCTCCATGTGTACGAATCCGTAATTCTTCACGACATCACATTCTACAACCTTGCCGTATTTCTCAAACAGGGGCCTAATATCTGTGATGGCAGTTTTCTCCGCAAGGTTTCCGATAAATATTTTGAAAGTTCCCGCACTGCTAAAACCCGGCATGGTTGCTCGGCCTGAAATTCGGATTATGTAGCCTCGGTTAAAATAGTGAAAATGCAATTAACCACAGGAATTTTTCCTTGGCGTTTATCAAACAAAAACTGGTTCACTACCCAAACTAATTATCCACAACTTATCATAACAAATTATTGAATATAGAGATTACAAAATAAGTTTGCGTAGAAATAATTGGGTCGTTTATAAATATTTGAACTATCAATATACATTGTGAATTACTTACGTATTCACAAAATGGCTGCCGAATTTGATTGTATTTTCACTATTTCATAATTACATCGATAAACAATAGAAATCAAGTTACAAAACGAAATCCACGTACCGTGGTGCAGTTACAATACAATCAAAGGCTTGTACGTCGGCCAAGCGAGACATAAATCTTGCCACGACCGCGCACAGTAAAAAATCATAATTTATATGCAAAATTATTAGCTTGATTTTCGTTAAATGAAAATATCAGATCAAAAGGACAAGGTCACCGGTCCTCTCGACATTTACCGTCATATTTTTCGAAAACGAGGCAAAAATAATGTAAATCTAGTCAAGCATTTTGTGAGAATGATAATTATGTGCAAAATTTACCTGTTTCTATTTTTACGGAGTTGGTTATAACTGGTATAGACGAAATGACGCTAATCTTGCTTCTGCTAACAACGGTGACAAAGCAAATGGCGTCGTATGGGACAACGGAAGGACACCTTCAAGCCAAGCCTACTTGCTTAATCGATAAAAACGCGCCTGCTCCGTCGATAACAAAAGGCGCCAAAATCGAAAATAAAGTTTTAAAACTTTTTAGCAGTTTCTTTGAGTGGCGGTTTTATTCTTGTTAGAATTACAGGTGTAACCGTTGAATACAACAATATTCAACGATTATATCTGCAATATTTTTGAATTGGAACATAATTTTGGATACAACTCGTTCCAGTTTTAGTACATATTGCGCCTACTCCGATAAAGTCAATGGCGCGAAAATTTGAAAATATCATATTTCCTCTTACTAATTGCAACCCTCATTGATTCTTAAAAAATTTACATCTTATTTATCATCAATAATAAATAATTGATGTAGGCTGTCAGACTGAGTTTTTGATTTTATGTAAAAAAGAACGAAACAGAAGTTTGTGTTTGGGGCTGATTTTATTAATGGTCATAATTGCATGAGTTTAAATATATGTTGACATTCACCAATTATTCAAAACTATTATTAATGATAATCTTTATTGTTGTGAATATGCCACAGGGCATTTACACAGGTCAAAGGATATTACAATAGTACATGAAATGTATACAAATACAATAATGTAAAAATAAAGCTTTAAAGACATATTCCAATCGATATTTAAAAACTTCTCGAATGCATACAAAGCATGTTTACAAAGGTGCTCTTTTATCACTTGAAGCAACAGCTATCCATTTGCTTTATGGGAAAGGTACTTCATTGAAAAATTTCACTGCGAAATAGTTCCTGAAGTTTTGAGTTCAAGACAATCTACAAAAATCTTGTCAGCAGTTTATCACCTGATCGGTGTATACCAGTCAACGACCTGATCTTGTATGATAGGAATGTATCTCATTGTACTATCTGTAATCATCAACATAGGTTTTGGCATATTTTGAACATTCTAATATGAACAAACAAGGCACTGTCAGAATCCCGAACTCATTAAACTGTTCACTTACCCCATCCCTAAAATCCAGGCAAGCAATTGCTCTGTGCGCATGACACTAGATCTTTTCAATATTTTTAATAAATTAGAAATAGATGATTCATGGAATTTTTTTTTACATATCCATGGTGCAAGCTCATATGACATATTTTTAATAAATTAGAAATAGATTATTCATGGAATTTTTTTTACATATCCATGGTGCAAGCTCATCAATGTTCAAATTGATATATTGTTGCAATTTTGCAAGCACAGCATCTCAGGTATGACATTTGGACAATTATGGACTGCCTGATCCTATCCATTAGGGATTTCTTTCGACACAGAATTATTGCAAGGCGCGTATTTGGATTGGTGGAGGTATAAGGAAGTTGAAGACGATATCATACAGCCTCTTGCCTTATATGACATAAAGTCTAGTTGATATATTTTGTTCTCATTTGCCATTCTAAAAATCTTTCAGGCATTCATCTTTGTGCTGTCCACAATGTCTATGAAAACTGAACACTCTCATTTCTTACCTCCTATATTTATCCTGTAGTTGCAACATCATTATCATGATTGAGTAACGTGGTCTTCTGCTTTTCGCGTTCTGTTGTACCATTCAACAGTTTTCAACAATAGTTGTTGACCATTTAACATACATTCTTAATTTTTTTTTATCAAAAGAATCTCTCGTTTTTTTCACCATTACATTCAAACCTTCAACAGGATATTTTTCTGTTCAGTCTCTTGCAAAAACAGTATTTGTTTCAGTTCTTCAAAAAGTGAATACAAAATTTAAAAAATTAGCAAAATAAATTATGCTTGTTGGGATTTGGCAACAGTCTACGAAGTCCAGATTGACTTGTGTCCCAAGTTCATAAGGATAATTCTTCCCTGTTCTACCTGCATGGCTCATATTAGTGGATATGTCAGAGGAGTATATTCATCATATTTTAATATGGAACTTTTGTCTCCCAAAATTAATGCATTCAGGAATTTTTTTGAGAAATAAAATGTTGAACATTAAAAAAAAACTTGCAACAAAATTAATCTTCTATCTAAATTTGATGCATTCAAAAATTTAAATAATGTCATCTTCACATTGAAGAAAAAAAACAATTTCAAAATATTGCGTAAATGGGTCAAGAAGTAAAATTTACGTTGAATAAATAAAATAAATTGAATAAATCACTTCAACTCCTTATGCAATCTTGATATAAATCAAATCCTGATACTTTTGAAAATTTTAGGTTCAATATTAATAAAACAAACTATTGTAAAAACTAACATGTTTTTCTTTAATATCAATGTGTGGGTAATACAAATAAAATGTACATGCAAAAAAAATAAGCTCCTGTATACAAACAATATACTGTACTAACAAATCTAATCACAGTGCCTATACAAACTTAAGAATTATATGTAGTGATGAACGTCAAAAACACTTAATATGTATACATTTTGATTTGTCTATACAATCTATCTATTGCAATAAAATGTTGAAATTGATATATTATGTACTTTAAAAAAATCGTTTCACTTACAATATAACTTAAGGCAATGTACAAGGAAATAAATTCTTATTATCAAATAAAAAAACATAAGTTAAATGTATGTAACTAAAGTGTTACCTTATCCCTGTTAATAATTTTATACACAATGTACATATCCACAATTTTTAATTTTATATACAGTTATACAATAAATAAATATTTCATTTTATCAAAAGGTACATTTAATCAAATGTATATATCCTATTGTAATTCATTTCTTTCCCATCCAATTATTTATTCAGATTAAATGCCGAATTAAATATATCAATTAAAAAAAAAATCACAAGCACCTTATTAATAATATTTGTCAGATGGGATTACTATTATGTAACAAAAATATTTATCAATGTGATGTTTCTTTCACTATACTTAGACTAAATTAAATTATAAAACCTATATTACAAAATGAAAGCCAATTTTTCATTAAATATTTGATAACTTAACAACGCAGATCCTAATAAAAAAATAAGCCGACACAGCCTATTAGAGAAACTATTTTACATAAAAAACACATCAACTTCAATAATAAGGCCCTAAATATAGCGATTTAACAAAAAATAGATCTTTTAAATAGATTATTACACATTTAGAGATCTCACTTATGATTGTATACTTCAATAAAAGTTCGGTAAGTGGGCAAGAGAATCCCCTATACATAGAAAAGTTCATGAAACAATTATTCATTCGAAGTTGAAACACACTCACTAGTTCTTTTACACAATCACAAAGCTTTATAAATTTTGTACATGCATTGCTTATGTAAAAATGAATGTGTGAGAACTTTGGACAATCAAATTAAACGTAATACACATTTTAGGTATAAAAATACTTATTTTTTATAGGATACATTTGCAACTGTACTGGCACAATCACTCGAACAATTATCTACGCATCGTTCCATTCAAAAGTCCTGTATTAATGTAGTCGTACGTTGTATACATTGTATTTTGTTGAGCAGCACGTTGTATCGCGGCTGGGTCTTGATACTGGGTTTGAGCCATGTTCATAACTCCCATTTGCATGGGTATTTGCGTATTGTTGATGAAACCTGTTGTGTTCGTAATGTAACCTGCCACTGCACCGGGAGCTTGCTGGGCAGCCATTCGGTATCCATTTGTCAGAGTATTAAGTGAATTATACTGTGCCATTAAATTGGAATTTATTGCTACATTTGGGCTGACTCTGCTCAATGTCGTTTGCATGTGTTGCACAGAAACATTACCAGTTTTCCTACTGCCACGGGTTTGACTTGGTGCAGGTGGTGTTACTGTTCCACCGATTTGGTTAACATTCATGTTTGTGGGATAGTATTTATGGTAGCCAAGCACTTGTGATTGGATGTTTGGCGGAATGCCTGATGGCGAAGCTGATAAGTTTCTCACTGGCTGATTTTGAGGCATTTGGTGTAGCGGTGGAGGCGTCATAGTGGCATGAGGGTGATGACTTGGAGGGGGTGTTAAATTCATGGTAGCTGGTGGTGGCGTCATCGTATTGCACGAAGTTGGGGTTACCATATCAAGGCCATTTGTTAACTGTTGAAGTTTTGCTAGGCTACAACTAGAATTTCCCGATTGACTTTGTCCAGTCTGTATTGAAGATGTTGGGATAGCTGTAGGGCTTGGAGTTGCTACAGGACCTGGGGTATGTGCATGCTGGTGAGTGTTGGCTGCTTGGACGTAAAAGTTTGTACCGGACGTTACTGCGCATGCAGGTGAGCTGGGGATTTTCTGGTGAGCCTGTATACTACCCAAAGAACCTAGAGCGCTAACACCAGGTTGAGGTGCTGTCATTCTATGTTGGATAACAGTTGTCACTGGAACTGTAACATAGGTACTCGCACCTTGGGGTGTGAAAGCTTGGGAACTAACAGACATCTGAGGAACGGGTATGTAGTTGCCTTGACTAATTACGGAGTGGTGATGATGCGGATGTTGATGCATCGAAGATGCTGCTAATTGGTGATGATGCCCATATCCTTGATGCATAGCAACTTGGTGTTGCAATGCTTGCAATTCTTGTGTCGAATGATGTTGCTGTTGCATATTTAACTGGCCTTGATGATGAGGTTGAGTTGGACTCGCTTGCATGTGCTGATGACTTTGTACAGGCGGCGTTGCACGCTGCCGTTGATTTTGCTGTGTAGCATTCGGTGGCGTTGAACGCATGTGTTTATTACTAGAAGGTGTATTAGACCTATTACGTTGTTGCTGCATATGCCTTTTACTGCTCGATGTACTTTGATGCTGACTTATGGGTGGCATATGCTGATTTTGGTTTTGTTGAACTTGCTGCGCAGTTTGAGCATGTTGTATTTGACTAGGTGCAACATTTGGGCTCGTAGCAGGAATAGTAGTATTTTGCTGAGCTTGATGTAAGGTAGCTTGCATGTTATGCTGAACTGTGCAGTCATAATTTGTCGATGGTGGTGCATTACTCGCTTGAGTATGAGGTGGAATATCAGAAGGTGGTCTAATGGGTTCAACAGAATTTTGTGGAGCCATATCACTTGAAATTGAGGTGGGGGATTCTAAGCCCAGTTGACTCACATCCAAGTCACAGGATCCATAATGAACACTGTGAACCGAATTAGTTGTAGAATCTGGAGTGAAAACTCCCATGGAAGGCAGATCAGAAGTAGATTGAGTTGGAGGCGTATGTTTAACGTTTTGAGCTGTTTGGTTTGATTCAAATTCAACTTTACTATTACTAATATCTGTTTCTTCATTTTTCTTCGCACTTTTATCTTCTACTTGTTGCGATTGAGGTACGCTATTGTTAGCACTACTACTATTTGAGCTTTGCTTACTGCTACTCTCATGACGATGTGATTTAACTGAAGAAGCCGAAGGCGCCAACTTTTCTTTCTCCATAGCTTTTGGAGTCGGAAGAACATCCAGTGGAGGTATTGGTATTCCTAAACTACTTGGCATAGGATATCCAGCCATAGGATAACCAGCATAAAAGCCTTTTTCCCAAGCCCATTGCCACTGATTATAAGCAGCTTGTGTCATATGATAATTTGGATTGCCCATAGTAAAATCAGGTTTTGGTAAGAGATCACTTTCATGGTGCATTACTTTCGATTTTTGATCGTAAGCTTTATCACAATCAGGTTTATGATAACGCTTTTTTGGCGAGTGCTTATTTTCAGATTTAGTCGGTTCTTGTTTGAATGGCTTCTGTTCTTCTTTCGGCCTCAATTCTTTGGTTTCATGCTTACTATCAGTTTTCGATTCATCTTTGGATTTTTTATCATAATGAACTCTATTTTCAGGCACTGCAGGCAATGGTTGCACTTTTTTATCTTCGGTACAACTGAAATTTTCATTCCTTTGTAATGGTTCTGGTTTGGGGATTTCATATTTGGTCTGCTCAAATTTCTGGGGTTCATACTTGGGTATTTCATATTTATCGTATTTCCCTTCGTTTTTTGTTGGTGATTCATACTTCGGTTCTGTTTTATGACCTGAATTTGTTTCATATTTGGAAGGACTTACATTTTTCTGACAACTTTCATATTTATGCTGACTGTTTATTTTCTGTTGGGCTTGTTCTAACTTTTGTTGATTATCAAATTTTTGTTGACTATCTATTTTTTGTTGATTCTCCAACTTTTGACTCTCAATCTTCTGTTGGTGTTCATATTTTTGTTGGTTTTCGTATTTTTGTTGGTTTTCGTATTTTTGTTGGTTTTCATATTTTTGTTGATGTTCATATTTTTGTTGATTTTGAAATTTTTGTTGATTTTCAAATTTTTGTAGATTTTCAAATTTTTGTTGACTTTCAAATTTTTGTTGATTTTCAAATTTTTGTTGATTTTCAAATTTTTGTAGGTTTTCAAACTTCTGTTGGTTTTCATACCTCTGCTGGATTTCAAGCTTCTGTTGGCATTCATACTTTTGTTGATTTTCAAATTTTTGGCCATCTGATCTTTGTTGGTTAACAAAATGTTGCTGATCAAATTTTTGTTGCGAGTCAGGTCTTGGGCGTGGCTCATAATTCTGCTGTTCATTTTTCAGTGGGCACTCTAATTTCGGAGGTGTTTGCGAGTTTGGAACTTCTTTCTTTTCTGGAGAGTTATTAATGGTTTCATTGCTAATTTCTTGTTTAGGCAAACCAATAGGTTTTTGAACAACATCTGGACGAGGTGCACATTCTGGTCTATGAATCATGTCCAATTTAGGAATATTATTAATTAAAGGAATGTTACTTCCATTTGGAGGAATATTTAAATCAGACTTTTCATTTTTTTGTGAACTATTCATATCAATATTTTGTGATTTTTGTAATGGTGAAACTTGAGTTTGGAGTTGATTTTCCGATTCAAGTGCAGGTACTGGAGAACTTTCTTGCTTCGTGAAATTTTCATTTTTAGAGGAACCATCGAATTTAGGCTTAATTAGTTCTTTGGAGGAACTATGTTGTATATGTTGGATTTTGTTATCAGTAAGGTCTTCATCAGATTTGGTTCTGTTATCTTTGGATTTCTTTTCAAGATGACTTCGATTTTCGGTTACAACAGAAGTGGGTTGCACTTTCTTTTCTTCAGCATTAACGTAATTTTCGTTTCTCTGGATAACTTCAGTTTTGGGTAAATCTAGTTTTTTAGTATCATCTTTCGTTTCCTCAGATTGTGGTTGTTCAATTACAGATTCTTCTTTGGATGCATCATTTATTATTATAATTGTTTCTTTGGTGTTTTCATCTTTATTTGCTATTGAATCACAATTTGAATCTGATTTTTGAATTGGGATATCCTCAGTTGTAGAAGAATTTTCAATGGGGCCGCTTTCGATGACTTTTTGTTCCTCCATTGGCTGGTTTTCACTGCTTGATTCTCCAACTTTTTCCTCTGTTGGAATATCATGTTTTTCTTGGACAGTTTGCTTTTCTTGTTTTGGTGGTATGCTCTCAGATTTGCAAATCTCTTCATTCTTTGATTTTCCATCAATATTATCATTATTTATCAATATTTCAGTTGTCTTCTTCGACTTTTGATCAACATCTTGAATACTTTCTACTATAGATGTTTTATCACCACTCTTAGTCTTTTCTAAAGGAGTACTAACTTCGTTACATTTTGCTGGATTACTTTCTTGAGTATCTGTAGTTTTTATGATATCCTTTCGTTGTGGATTTTGTACTTTTTGTTTTTCTTTAACGGCAACTTCAGGTTTAACAACTTTTTCCGGAGTTTCAACATTCTTGTTTACTCTATCTGATAGCTTTAGTTTTTCTTGTTTAATAGGACTTTCACGTTTCGAAGAACCATCAAATTTAGGTTTGATTAAGTCTTTGGAAGAATTGTGCTGTATATCTGTACTACGTTTATCTTTAGTTTCTGGAATATGTTCTGCAGGTTTTGCCTTGACTTCTTGTGTATTTTCATTAATTTTGTTTGGTCGAGTACGTTTTCGAACAGGCGTACTTTCAATTTCAGGTTCTTCACTCGCATTTTGTGTTTCGGTACGTTTTCTTTTATTATCTGGAGATTTTGGTTTGATATCAGCAAAGGTTGTTTCATTAAATTTACTGGGTCGTGTACGTTTTCTACCCGATGAGGTAACTTCAACTTCTGGTTCTTCACTTGCAATGTTGCCATTTTCAACGAGGGGAGTAACTGCAGCTGCCTTTGCCGAAGTTTTGGGTTCAACTTTAGGTACCTTCGGTGTTTTAGGAGCTGAAGATGTTCTCCGTTTCTTACCACGTTTCATCTTAACCCCTTGTTGTGTTTCTATAATTATTTTTTCTGGTAATGGGACAACAATATCTGCTGTTTCCGTTATTTCCTTTTCTACATCTGATTTATCTTCCCGGAATGGATTAACAGCGGGTGTTAGTAATGGTGTCCACCTCAAACATTCCACATCAATCTTTATTCGAGTTTTTGAGTGAGCAACGCGTTCAGCTTGGGCATCCACTTTTTTCCAATCGACACAAATTACAGCTTTCTCACCTGAATCTGTTTGCTGATATTTTACGAATCCTAGGAGTTGTAGCGTCAAAGCAATGTCATGACAATACATCCCAGTATCTTTGCTTATGCTAGTTAATTTGAGTTTATCTGTTCGATGTTCATGTAAGTATTCTAATACGACTGATTTCCAATATGCGTGATATGATACTCTCCCCAAGTCTGATAATGGTTTTTCGGGGGTACCTGGCTGGCCTTCTTCTTTGGACAATAAATAACCTAGAAAAAATAATGAAATATAAATTTTTGTTTTGAAAATTAGGTGTAATTATTCTAAGATCTAATAACCAAGTAGAATAACCCACGCAAGTTTACAAACTATTTACAAATACACAGAGCTTTGCGTGGAAATGGTCAACAAAATAGGCTTCCATTTCACGATATTGATTACTACAGTGGTACGAGATGGTTAAAAAATTGAAGGAGGAACTGTGATCTGCATAAATGGTGCTGGATATTAAATATCAACAAGCCCCACAGTATTCAAATCCAATATCTTAGCAGTAAATTTTTGAACCTGAATATTCCCAAGAATCAACCCAAAGATGCAACAAATGACAATTTAACAGATTGTCAAGCAGCGGTAAAGGTCGATTGTGTAAATCCAAAGTGATTTGAAAATTCAATGGAAACAGAAACTCAACAGATTAGTCAGCAATAGCCTTTTATCTGTCCAGAACTGCAGAATATCCACATCAAATCAATAATGAGAAAATAGAAGTGTAAATTAAAGTTAACGTACTACACTAGAGTGCAAAAAAATCGACTCACTACCTATACGCCAATTTTTTTCTCCTTTTTCAGTCTAAGGGACATGAAAATAAAAATATTACATGTGAAAACATGTACAATAGTCGGGTAATGCTTTAAATGGAGATATTGTTTTCACATGTAATATTTTTATTTTTATGTCCCTTAGACTGAAAAACGAGAAAAAAATTGGCGTATAGGTAGTGAGTTGATTTTTTTGCACTCAAGTGTAGTAATAAACTTGTAAGTTAATAACAACGAACTACAATTCTATTGAAATAATCATACTTCCTTGTAAATTTCTTTATTTAAACTACCAATTTCGGGACACCTTATCCCTTCTTCAGGTAATTTTAGTCAGATTTAACTCAATGTGAATTTATTATAAATATAACGTTTGTCTTATTTTCAACTTGTAATGAATTGAATAAACTGATTTCCTTGATGAAATTTTATTGTTCATAAGGCGACTAGTTTCGCCTCTGCTAGGGCATCCTCAAGCCTTTGGTGTGAATGACAAGAGTGAAGAATAAAAGAACGAAAAATTAAGTTTTTTGTGCAGAATATTTAGGAAAAAAAAATAAAAATAACGAATTAGGGAGAATTTATTCTATATTACATAAAAAAATAACAACTGAAATCACAATTAGCTGTGCACTCGACGATGTTACCATAACCATTTTACTAGCAACAAATTGTTCGCACTAGGAACAATGTGTTGAAAATTATGATAGATGACTGAAGAACATTTACTTCTTGCAGCTGCAAGTTTTGCTGTTGTGAAAATTGGAACCATAAGTAAAATTAAACGCTTTGAATTTGAATTATTTGAACAATAATTTTCTCGGAGGAACTGCCCAACTGCATTTTTAATTTAGTTCTTTGCCTATTTTGGTCGACGCATTTTCCTTTTTGTTCTATTTTTATAGTTTGTTTGTTGGAGACCAAAAGACTAATGTTTTCTGCATGCTTCAAATAAATTGAAAATTGAATCATTATTCCATTTTGCCATCGCGATTATGAAAAGCTACCAACTTTTTATTGTGCAATGGTATACATAGTAAACCAAAGACCCCCAACATGATTTGTTGATGCATGTTTCCCAATTTTCTTTGAAGTATACCACTAAAAAAGGAAACTAGAATCACATCATGACCTGCGACATGTCACAACTGGCAGAAACGAAGAAACTACCAGTAATATGTTACCATGGTAATGTCGCTTCGCCAAAAAGTTAGCACTTGTTACTTCAGTGTGGACATAACTCAATAATTGCATATAGATTGTAAAGAATATATCACTAGATATTTCTTTGTAGCAAAAGAAGCAGCACTTCCTTGTAAAGTTGTCAACAAATATAAAAAGTTGAAGACTATGTTGAAAGCACTACTGAATTGTTGAATTGAATTGGCCAGAATTATTAAATTTTTGTGTAAAGGCCGTGTGACACTTTCATAAATTTAGGATCAAATTTATGACCAAATTTAGGATCAAATTTACTAGCAAATTT
>JAUIMX010000391.1:0-12435 GCA_033557805.1 Phaenonotum sp. SLE1380
CTATAAAGCGGACACTTCCTTATAGCGGACAGAAATGTATTCCCCATGGCTGTCCGTTATAGGGAAGTTTCACTGTAGTTATTTCTCCCAATCCATTGCTCGGCAAAAATGTTTTCCTTTAGTATGGAAAGCTTATCATTTGCATAACATAATTTTCAAAGTACACTGAGAGTTATTCAAACCAAGCATCTTACCGTTCCTATTAAAAAAATACGGGTAGTTTATTAAGGGTGAGTCGTTGATATTGACAAAAATAATTTTTTAGAAAAAAATGTGGAATTAAAATTGAAAATCGAAGGCCAATGAACAAACTATTATTGCAATTCTCGGTTACTCTTTCTTGAAATTATGCGCCACACCATTCCTGCTTGTTATTTCTGGAACGTCCTGTATCCCTCACTCCCCTCGATAATTAACTAATAACTCGATACAAAGAAGGCTCTGTTTTGAGGGCAATGGTTTCCTTTAAGAACATAGGGAGAGTATAACGAGGGGCATTCTTTTTCAGGCACATTAAAAACATCGACCGTAGATAAACTTGTTCGGAGGGAATTGACGTTCAATGTTTTGTTTTATTTTTGAAGACGGAGCAAGCAAGAAGATTGGGGGCGAGGAGATCGCAAGGCCCCCAGTAATTGAATCGAAAACTGAAATAATGGAGTCTTTTGTTTTGAAAAGTTGCCTGGATGGCTCGTTAACTTTTTTAAACATTAATTTTAATTTACAATAAGTAGGTTATCTCTTTCTCCGTCGAGCTTATAGAGTTACAAATTAACCACCGAGAAATTCTAGGAGATTACACCCTTCTCCTTTTATCCACCCTTTTATCCGTTTAGGGAAATATTCTTGAGATTTCAATTTTTTTCTATGTATTTTGTTTATAATTCGAGTAAAAAAAATCTTTGGTCAATTTAATTTACAAGTTACATTTTTCGAGATAAACGTCTACAGTCTCGCATTACTTTCATCTCTCGTTGAAGGTTACAATTGCGTCTGAAATACAGTGATACAAAAACTAATACAATATGTTTTTTTCACTCAAGTCAAGGTACTCATTCCTTACAATCTATGTTTTACGGCATTAAATTAAAATAATACTATGCTATAATCAGTGGACTCGTAATTTGAAATAATGATATGTGTATAATGTATTTGGTATCGCGAACCGATAATCTTAATATGTACTGAACAATTACAATAAATCGATCACCTCCATTAAATGGTCCAAATCATGGCTCATGGCATTCATTCATAATATTGATGAAATATTCATAGCGTGTATGAAATTTTAATTAGTTCAATGTAAAAAAGTGATGAACGGTGGCTAGAGCTTGCTATTAGACACAAAAAATTTGTCAGTGTACTCGTAAATCCAATTTACCCCATATTTATAGAAGAACAAAGAAAATACCAAATAATTTACAGCAAAATTTTGTCGCTGGCACATTATTTTATTTCAATGCGTGTATGTTCAGTTCACACGTTATTTGGCCTAAACATTGCCCATTGTGTGGAGACAATAGAAAATTATACGATTCTAACTCAAAATTGGCATCCACTGGTTCACAGCATTACCGATATTGTGTGTTTTCTTCTTTTAACGCAACCACTAGTATTTATTTTGCTCGCGTTGCAAAACAGACTGACTTGTTTTCACATTAACTCATGACACACATTCCATTTTCTCGCGTGATTTAAATTGCAATCAACTAAAGTTTACTCTGATTGTGTCAACACATATGAATGGTCGTATTGAACCTGCTGTTTGATTCGGTCACCATTTTCCAGTTTGAATTTTATGTTTATTCGCCCTTATGTGGGCTCTATACTCTGTTTTTGAGACATTGTTTCAGTTGGGTTTTTAATTAAAACGCAGATGGGATTGGTTATTATTAATTGTTTCGTTTTCCATTTTCTTGAATCTCTGATTGGGAACTACACTTTTAAATGGGAAACAGAGTCAGGAACCAATGATCAAGCATCAAGTATACTCTGCCTATAATCCTCTAACAGGATGATTTTTATTAATTTTACAGTTTTTTTTTTCAAATTTTTCATTTTTTTCCACTTCCCTCTCCTACAACTATCCCTACATTTTTTCAAATAAAGTGGGTAAAATTGTAGCATGACATTAGAAAGATATCCAAATTATCTCTTTAATACTATAATCATTAATTTTTTCAAATGCGGATTGATGGTTTTCGAGATTTTCAATTATATCATGATATCAGTGTTTGAAAGCATGGAACGAAGTTTTTACAATGCTTATTTTCTATTTTTGCCAAAAAAATAATTTGATTTTTTTGATAAAATTAAAACTGAAAATCGACCTGTTCAAGGGTTTTGAACATAATCGTGAAATTGAAGAGTAATTACATTTATAACAAAATAAAAATTTGATAACAATTGGCAGTTTTTCTTTTCTATTTTGTTTGTATATCAAAATGTTCAAATCTCGAGGTCAAATTTGAATGTCATAGTTTTTTTTTTAATTTTATTTGTGTTTAAATGTAATTTTTAGGGGATTGTCGCTTCAATATTCCATCATAATGATCTGGTAGTCGTGCTGCATCTCTTTTAAAATTACAAGTTTTGTATGATTGCAAAGTTTTAGAAGTCAATCGTTTTTCAAAATTATTACAAAAAGTTGTGAATTTTAAATAAATGATTATCGAAATTAAAATCATTTTAAAGAAAATATTGAAACGGACCACCAACTACAAGAACATGTGATTCTGAACTTTTTGTACAGATGGGAAATGTTGCAAGGAACAGCGCCATTTCCTGGCAACATTCAGTCGATTCCCACTTTTAAATGCATGCAGAGGGGCCGCGAACTCCCGTTGCACGATAAATATCACATTTATATTAAGATTGACATTAATTCGTTACGTTAGGTCCCTTCTATATCTCAAACAGTGACACATTTATCTAGTTGAACTGCACGGAAATACAATCATTCTTAGGTTCATTGTACCTTACTGTCACCCTATAACTTCGGTTTGTTCTGCAATCAATGATTCTGGGATCTAGCAGTACATTTCTAGACTGGTAGACAATTGTTTTACACAAGACTTATCAGTTGGGAAATTTATCGCCATCTATTGACAACTGGTTGCATTATTTAGCACATGAATGCTTCATTTCAAAACGTTTTAACAAAAACTCAAAAAGTCGCAGCGTTCATATATCTTATATAAGAGTTATTATTCGGAAAATGAATAATAACAACATATTTTTATGAAAAATATAAATAAATTTCCCAGATACGAAAGATTTCCATTACGAATATCAATCTAAAATCGATACAGGTGCATTAAGCTTGAACAACAATGTAATATGAAAACCTGCTACTTGGGAATTGGATATAGCAAAAAGTGCTGATTTCCGAATGCAAATAATGTTTACTTCCCACATTTAAATGTAGACGAGACAACGACAACTTCGTATTTTCTTAGTGTGCGGAAAAGCACACGTGTATTTTCTTTGCCTTTGGGAAAAGGTATTCCATTTTAAGACTGTTTCAGTTCTACATGTTCCGTTTACTGAGTTCAACAATCTGGTAGCAGGGAATTTCGCTAATTCGAAATTTTTAACCCCTCCTCCCCCCAAAAACAATCATTACCCACAAGAATGACAATTTAAAGCGACTCACAGGTTCAAAAATTTGCTCGATATCCTATACAGCGTACTAATGCACCCAAGAAATGTTCACAATCACTCGCGGAATCATAAAAACACTACAAAAACTCGAAGATATCTGAAATTTTAACGAACTAATTTGTTATAAACAAAGGGCTGGGGTCTGCGGTATGAAAAACAGGGTTTTAATCTGGAACCCCACGCGACGTTCGGTTTTTCAGGGTCAACATAGTCAAAAACAGGGAAATAGCCCTATATGTCAATCTAATGGGTTAATTATCTAAGTGTTTGCTTTTGGATCAAGAGGTCGTGAGTTCGAATTCGGTCGACGAAAATTTTTTTTTTAATTTTTTGAAAAAAGTAAGAATGCTTTTTCAATTATAGATAATTATTATTTTTAAGGTCTTTTAGGTCTCAAAATGGAGCTTTGATTCCGATACATTAGGTCGAAACAATTGGTTTTACATCTCTGGTTTCGTCTTCGATTACGACAATTTTATACAAATTTTTCTTGTTTTTTCCACACTTTTTGCTCTTATTTTTTGAGTAAAACCACTATTTATTTGAACGTTTCGATAATTTCCAATTTTCTTCTTCAGGGATTGGTTTTTCTTTTCAACAAAAAAATTAGGTGAATAATTAATAAATTGATAACATCATAAACATTTGTCTTCTAAACTTTGAATAATAAATGGGAATTTCTGTGTTTATTGTTTGTGTATCGAAATTGTCAAAACTCGATGTCATATTAGAGTTTGATAACTTTTTTGTGAGACTATATTATTTTTAAGGTAATTTTTCATGATTTTTCCCTTCATAATTTCATTTATTATTCTTGTTTGTTCAGATTATGAACGCTTATTCATTTTCTTTTTATATTTTATTTCTACATTTCGACAAAATTACATTGATTTCATCGGGAACAATTTTTATAAATGGAAATTGTTTATGTAAATTTAAAAATAAAAATAAAAATTGTTTTTTGAATAACTATAAGAATATTTGATTAATCAATAAATTCTCATTATTTTTTTTATCAATCTATATAACGCCACTCCTTTCGTCCTTCAGGCCTATTGGGCACTTTCTAAATTGATAATATGCTACAGTTCTTACCCTGACAAGGCGTAAATTCATTATAAATAAAGAAACACCTTGACTGGGATTTGAACCAGCTGTATTGAGATGATATAGGCAGTATAAGCGCTCTACCAACTAGACCACTGTCGTACATATTTTATTATTATAAAAGTTAAATATTCTTTTATTATAAAAGTTAAATATTCTCATTAGTATTAATAACAAATTTTTTTCTTTTTGTATATTGAGATTAAACTTATTATTAAATCAAATAAAGAAGTTTTTACTCAAAACTTCATTATATTCGTTCGAAACGAATTGTGTGTCTGTTTTATAATTACAAGTATTTGAATTGATTTCAATATTTATTATTTCTTAAATTAGAGACAAATTTCAGAAACAATAAATATTAAAATTAATTCAAATACTTGTATTTATAAAACAGACAATTTTTCTTGAACCAATATAATGAGATTTTAATAGAAAATTTCCAAATTTAATTTAGTAATAGGTTTAATATCAAAGTATACGAAAAAAAAAAGAAAATTTTTGTTTAATACTGATGAGAATATTTGATTTTTATAATAATATTAAGAATTTATCGATAAATCGAATATTCTTATGTAAGATTTGAAGCTCTCACGGCTACCGTCAATATTGGATAAAGGTATTTCAGGAATGCACGTGTATAGGCATTGTCAGACGTTTCGTCCACAATTGCATGGGACATTTTCAAGGCGAAAGGATTCTAAAACTAGGTCACATTGATATAAGAAAAAAGGCTGTGTTCCAGGATATCCCCGCGAAGAGCAGTCTTCTTGGTTCCACCTTCGAAGATCAGCTTACAATGGTATAAAGTGCTATGCCTTAGGGTATCTTCGCGAACTGGAACCAAGAAGACTGCTCCTGCTTGCAGGGGTTCAGTTCGCGGGGATACCCTAGAACACAGCCTTTTTTCTTGTATCAATGTGACCTAGTTTTAGAACCATTTCGCCTTGAAAATGTCCCATGCAATTGTGGACGAAACGTCGGCAACTGACAATGCCTATACACGGTGTATTCCTGAAATACCTTTATCGAATATTCTTATATTTAGGTACTCAAAAAAAAACAATTTTAATTTTTATTTTTGAGTTTACAAAAACAATTTTCATTTATAAAATTTGTACCCGACGGAGACAATAGATAGTTTTAGCACTATCACTACGTTATACGTTATACGATAACTCACATGACTACGATACGAAAAGGTTCTATATCGTATCGCTTAAAAAAAGAGTTTTAGCACTACCATTTTCATACGTTAAACGTTATACGAATGGTTTGAACACTGCTAAAATTTTAGCCATTTATCCCAATTTTCAAGGGGTTTTCGTTTACTGTCACGTGAGTATTAGTGTATAACGTATAACGTTTGATGCGTGCTAAAACTCTCTATTGACCGCGATCAGCAAAAACAACAGTTGTGGAGCAGTTCCCTAACCGCTATAACTCTGATCAGTCCTACAATCAGCTGATCCGACCCAAGAAGAAGTGAACAACAAAACCAAAAATGCTGAATATTCATCAAATAACTAATACTTCCATATAAAATTTATTTAGAAAAGTCATTTTTCGAGTACTTTCGTATCAAGTCGAAGACGTACTATGAGTAAATCTCCAAAATGATAATTTGAATTCAAAGTTTATAGGGTTCGGCGCTATAATGTCAAATTCGAATTCTAATGATTTGATTGGCTGGAGACTAACAGATAGCGGACCGTTCAGCAGAAAATCTTAACTGTTGTATCTGCTGAACGCGGCCAATATAATATTGTCGAAACTCAGAAATAAATATAAAAAAATAGATAAGCGTTCATAATCTGAATAAACAAGAAGTATATTGGAATTATGGAGGAAAAAATCCTGAAAAATTACGTTAAAAAAATTAAATGCAATCTTACAGGAACGTCATTGAACTCTAATTTGACTTCGAGTTTTGACAATTTCGATATACAAACAATAAAAACAAAGATTATCAATTATTATTTAAAGTTTTGAAATCAAATGTTTATGATGTCATCAATTTATTTATCATTTACCTAATTTTTTTGCATTGAAATTTAAAATACAATTTCTGAAAAAAAAAGAAAATTATCGAAAACTTTCAAATAAATAGTTATTTTACTCAAAAAATAAGAGCAAAAAGTGGGAAAAATCAAGAAAAAATTTGTATAAAATTGTCTTAATCCAAGTCGATACCAGAGATGTAAAACCAATCGGAAGTTTCGACCGTATCGGCGGCGTCAAAATTTCTTAGCGTCCTCAGTTCAAATTAATAATTATAAAATTCGCATGAAAACTTCAATTTGAAACCAATAAGCTCTAAAAACAATAATTACTCCAAATATACAAGACCATTCGTACATTTTTCGAATAAAAAAAAAGTTCCCCGGACTGGGTTCGAACTCACGACCTTTCGGTTCAAAAGCAAACACTATGATAATTAACCCATTGAATTGACATATAGGGTTCGAGGCTATTTCCCTGTTTTTGACTATGTTGACCCTGAAAAAAACGAACGCCGCGGGGGGTTCGAGATTAAATTCCTGTTTTTGATATCGCAGACCCCAGTGATTTGTTTATAAGAAATTTGTTCCTTAAAATTTGGGATAGTTTCGAGTTTTTTTTTAGTGTGCTTGTGATTTCGCGAGTGATTGTGAACATTTCATGGGTGCATTAGTTCGCTGTATAGGATATCGAGGAAATTTTGAACCTGTAAGTCGCTTTAAATTGTCATTCTTTTGGGTAATGATTGTTCTTGGGTAGGAGGAGGGTACAAAAATTTTAAATTAGCGGATTTCTCTGCAACCAGATTGTTGAACTCGGTAAAAGGAACATGTAGAACCAAAACAGTCTTAAAATGACTTACCTTTTCCCTAAGGCAAAGAAAATACACGTGTGCTTTTCCGTACACTAAGAAAATACGAAGTTGTCGTTGTCTCGTCTACATTCAAATATGGAAAGTAAACATTATTTGCATTAGGAAATCAACACTTTTTACCATATCCAATTCCCAAGTAGCAGGTTTTCATATTACATTGTTTTTCAAGCGTAATGCACCTGTATCGATTCTAGATTGATATTCATAATGGAAATCTTCCGCATCTTGGAAATTTATTTATATTTGTTGCAACAATATGTTGTTATTATTCATTTTCATTATTTCTGGAGCTCACTGTAGTAATGAAACCTTCATTAATTTTATTTTATTTGCTATGTGTTGAGGATGCTGAAAAATAAAATTATTAAATTACATCTAAACATTCCATGTTTTTTTTTTTTCTTGAAAATCGTTAATAGAAATAATAGGAGCCTTCATGGCTACATGCATACAGCGTTGTGCTTTGTAATCCGAAGGTCGTGGGTTCGAATCCCACGAGGGACATTAGCACTTTTTAATTGGAAACATTGCAATAAGAAGGCTAATGCACAATGGATGTTTGTGTTTGTAGGCTAAATGGGCTGAGATCCCGAAAGAGCAAAAAAAATACAAATAAAGTTACATATTTGCAACTGGTGAACTAATTCAGTGAACTAGTTCACTTGGGTGAACGATGGCTCAACGATTGGTTCTCTAAACTGAGCCAGACTGATCATCTCTACCCTGTGCAAGAAAACCGTTTAATAAATCACGAAGGCAAATAAGTGACCGTATATAAATTGAAAGAGATTTAGAAATTTTCTTATAGAGGTAACGCAATATGTACTTGAATCAGCTTACGATTATTCTGAATTCTTCATCTTGCCTAGGTTGTTTGGGACTCACCTGAAAAAAAAACAAAAAATCAATAATCCATAATTAAAATTTTCACCATAAATTGAAATGTGTTGATGATGAAGGTATCTTATCAAGGGTTTTTGGTTTAGGGTTTTGGTGTTCTTAATAAATTGGCCTATATCGCAAAAACATGAAACAACAAAACACCAGCTCGGAAGATTCTAATGGACATCCCTAAATACTATACATGTTACTGCCATATAGGCCAATTTAATAGGAACACTCAAACCAACAAACCAAAAAACCTAATTAAGATAGCTTCATCATCAACACACTTCATATGAGGAGTAATTGGAAAGCAAACTAAAAGACGAATATATTGATGCAAGGTTATTAAACCAACAATTCAACAAGTAACAATGATATTTTGTAAAAATCACAGTGATGCATATAATTCCGTGATTTCCTAATAATTACTGACGCTAGTTGCAAAAATTGGTATGTTTCTTTGCTTCGTAAAACCTGAAGCATGTTTATTAAAGAGCGGACGTGTAGAACTTTTCCTAAAGACAATAGAGTGCTCGACAAGACAAAAGTGCATAAAAATGTAAAATATACAAACATGTATATTAGAAAATTTATTCACAGCTTGTCGGTTTCTCGGAGAGCGCACTAGACACTCTGGAAACATCTTCAATAAGCGCAAAATACAAGCAAACAGGTGGCAGAATGTTGCTAAATTGCATGCAAAAGCCGTGCAGGGATTTCCGCCACACTAAATTCACGTCAAAAAGGTATGTACTGCAAATTACTCTTTCGGAAAGAGATTTGAATGTCGCTAAACCTCAACGTCTTCACGCGAACTCATTTATAATAACGCGCATTTCTCACACTCACTAATCCTTTTTCTCTCTTTTTTTTTCTGCTCGGAGGTGTAAGGCTGACAATTTAATTCTTCCTGCCAAGAGCTTTAAACGTGTGAGTAGTCGGTATCTGCATCATTTGAATTACACTTGGCGGCATGAGTATTGCGTAGGTACGGATTGCTTCAATCTTCGCCTTGAACCTAGTTCCTATGCCTCGTAACAATGAGAAAAGGGCTGTCCGATACCCCTGGACGTCTTTGTAAAACTTCCTTTGGGAATCAAGTTTTTCGCTCTCAATAGTACGTACGGATGTCGACTTATCGGTGGTCTCGAACAACGTTCAACTATCGATGTCGCATTTATTATACCATTGAAATTTGGAACCCATCGATGGAACTGTTAGATTTGATATTTGATTTCATAAGTACTCATATTTTATTACATCCACATATTTCCATAACATTCTTGGTTTAATTTTTGTATATTTATAAGTTAATTTGGAATTGACAATTCAAAGAAAACTTGAATATTCCATTTAGTTCAACAGATAATCGACTATTCCGAATTCTGACTGCAACCCTATAGCTTTGAATCAAAGCACATTCCTATAATTATAAAGTTATTGTAAAAAAGATTCATTATATAGAAAATATCAATAATAAAGAACAGTAAAATATGAAAAATATTGTAAGGAAAATTGAAAAAATTTGGAGTTCTTGTTACGTTACTTAAAACTCAAAAATAATTGATCATCAATTTTACCCAAAGAGCCTATCTACAAATCTAGAACTTTTGTCAATCGCGGGCCCGCATACCAATTCTTTTTGATCATTTATAATTTACAATTTGTCATCTGTACCGAAGATCGGTAGAAAACATCGATGTCAGTGAAGACATTGGTTCTTCTACATCGATGAATAAATAACATTCAATAGTTTTATCCTATACATCGATATCCCACCTTCTGGTCTAATCGATGTTAGTCAAAACATCGGTTCTTCTACATCGATGAATAACAATCGATAGTTTTACCGAATACATCGATGTCTCACCTCTAGTCTTAACGGTGTCAGTTAAAACATCGGTTCTTCTACATCGATGAATAACAATCGATAGTTTTACCGAATACATCGATGTCTCACCTCTAGTCTTAACGGTGTCAGTTAAAACATCGGTTCTTCTACATCGATAAATAACAATAGACAGTTGTACCCGATACAGCGATATCCCACCTTCTAGTCTAATAGATGATAGTCAAAACATCTGTTCTTCTACATCGATTAATAACAATCGATAATTTTACCCGGTACATCGAATTCCACCTTCTAGTCTAATCGATGTTAGTCAAAACATCGGTGCTTCTACATCGATGAATAACAATCGATAGTTTTACCGAATACATCGATGTCTTATCAGTGTCAGTTGAAACATCGGTTCTTCTACATCGATAAATAACAACTGATAGTTTTACTCGATTTATCGATATCCCACCTCTAGTCTGAATAGCAAAAACTTTCAATTCAAATTATTGTTACCTGAGAAATAAGTTTTGTAAGGAAGATATTCTCGTTTCCATTCATTGTTACAAATATTTGCTGATGATGCAATATTTACGACGGTGAGTGTATACGCTATAGTTTTAATTGGTGCAAATCATCTTTAACCTACAGGGCAAACGCGGGGTAATGTCCTGGTTCTTTTTTGTCGACCGTTTGATCCATACGCCCACAAACACACGCACAGCCAGCTGTTTGCTCGAAAAGACTTTTGTGCATTTAACTTTTGATCCTGAACATGGTCTCTGAAATACATTAATTCGTGCGAGAGCGGGTGGGCCCACATTGCTGGCAATTAGGGCTCACATTTAACGTCTACTACCAAATTGAAAGAACTAAATTCCTCTACGTTTCATCTAGTTAAAAAACGATTGCATTCATGACCCACATGGTGGAGTGAATTTTTACTTTTGTACTCTCGTGATTGGGCGTCATTGTTTGGTTCTTGTTGTTTAATTCAGTTTTTATTTGATTTGAGTTGTAGGTATATCTGTATATTTCATTGGGTATTTGTATATTAATAGAATTATACACTCAATTTAGGGCTACAATACAACAAAGATTGAAATGTAAAATGTATTTTGGATGAAATAATTGGGATTTTCAAGCTTGATAAGACCTTGAGATGAAACGTTCAACTTCTATAAAATCATATACCAGTTGAATTTTTCTAATGATAATGTTTTACAAATGCTTTTAGTTTTTTTTTGTAATTCTAATTTAATTCTATTAATATTCCACAGAATTCTACGTCACAAATTTACCTAGTAAATGCAACCTTTCATTATATAGTATAGTATATTACGAAGAATATATAATCAAAGATGCAACTAAAAATAAAACAGAACTGTATTACAAATAGAATTATATCGTTATGATAATTAGCATTGAATAAAATTGCTGTTTCGTCCATATGCGCATTTACACATCTTTTCTTGGTAGTACAAATAAAATACATTCAACGTGAGTAATAAAATCTGGTTTCATAGCTTGGTCTTGACATTGCAAGACGACCTTGCAGAATTGAGTCATTTATTTATGCAGATGAAATAAAAGACAACAAATATGCGGATAACGACAATTATTTATCATAATGCAAGCATTTTTATACGCAATACAATATTATTATTAGAATACGTGGTACGTGCTGGGGTTTTTTATTACTTATTTCTTAAAAATATGACTTTCTTGGGGTTTATATGATTTAATTTGAAAATACGAGGATTTCCAATAAGAATAATATGATTTTGTAATGATGTAGTAACCATAGTAACAAAGTTATAGCTGTCACTATGTCATAGAGGACTAGAGTGAAATGTCCTATATAACCCCTCGATCCATCACAGTTTCAAATATGGCATTCTAATTGGTCAGGCTTCATCGCCCGCGCGCGGTAAGGGGATGACAAGTCTAATTTTGACCTTGCTGACTAGTAACAACCAATTGAAATGTGTGTCATCAACCGCAAACCGATCAGGACCTATTAGGTTCGTTCCAAGTACGACAATAACGCTTATGCTGATTGGCTCTG
>JAUIMX010000392.1:0-12433 GCA_033557805.1 Phaenonotum sp. SLE1380
CTTGGTTTCATTTCAAGACTTTCAACCTATAACTAGTTTTTAAGTCCAACAGTAATAAGTCTTGTTACTCCGTCAAAAAATACTTTTCAAAAGTTTGAAATTACTGATTTTTGAGTAGGTTGCCTTCCACCGTTACTATTTGTAACAAAACTTTCTTATCATTTTTATATAGAGTGATTAACAAATGAATTATGAAAAAGCTGAAATATACTTGAAAATGAAGTTCAAATGTGCTTACAAGAAGGGATATTTTGACCATAAAGAATATTTCTAATTTTCCAGTAATAATTTATGCATCACAAGTAAATCAGTTCAGAACAAGAACATCAGAGCATCTTACATTGTTCCCTTTTCTTGTATACAAAATTAAGTTTTTCATTTCAAAAATGACATCTGAGAAATTAAACAGGTCTTTGGATAGAAATTATTCAACATATTGCATCATAAAAGATGTTACCGTTCAAATTAATTTACAATCAACTCATGATTTTTGATGGTTACTATCTTATTAAAGTGATTTTTTAAACAAAATATTTGTGAATCTGATAGAATCATTTTTAATCCATTCTACATTCCTCAAATTACTTTGAATGGGGTTTCACATACACTTTTAATCTGAAAACTGTACATGATGTTCAAGTTGCCCTCAAGAGCCCTGAAGACCTAATCAAGGTGTTTACTTGTCAAAGTTTTCTCTTTTTAAAGCAACATTTATCGACCAATTTCCATAAATAATATCTCATTTTAAAGATATTTTAAGTATCTATAAGATTACATTGGATTATTACGATATCATTATTGCAAATCTGTTAATTATGCAAATCTTTAAAGATCTACAGAGAGCAGTACTGACAGAGAGTCTATTTTTTCAAGTAGTTCTTCATCTCTATTGCCTAAACTAATTGTTATTTTTCCATTTACCGACGTATTTTTATAGATATTCAAATTATTTTTAAAATGACATATCATTTGTGCATATTGGTCCATAAATGTTGCTTTAAAAAGGAAAAAATTTGACATGTAAATACCTGTACTGCAATCAGGTGATCTGTCAGAATATAATAAATAGAAATAACATAGAGTAAACTATTTTTTTTTTCATTTTGCACAGTCAATACTACTAGAATATTGTTAATATTATTGACTATATAACATTGACAGTATTTAAAGATTACTTCATAGTTCGTTACCTCAGAATCGCAATGAAATGACTGACTTGCGGCTAAATATCCTATTCTTTTCAAGGTGAATTTATTTGAGCTCATTACTTCGATGATATTAAAACCAGCCCAAGAAATATCATACCCTAGCATTTGTAGCTGTAAATAAAGATGTCATAAATTACTCAAAAATGACTACAAAATGTCAATTTTATATACTAAAATCAGTTCAAAATAAGCAAATACATACATAAGTTAATTTTGCAATAGCATTACTCTTCACGTTCAAATTATCTTGCCGTAACTCCTGCTTGATATCTTCCATACATTGCGCGATGTATTTAGCCTAAAATAATTCAATTTCAAAAAACATCTAAACACCAACTGGTAAATCAACATAAATTTCTGCAAAATCAATTGAGAAACATAAACGACCATAACCTCAAATATTTGCAAACCTCATTTTCCTTGTTATTACGAATCCCTCGCACCAAATCGGTCAGGTTTTTGTCGAACATACGTTCTATATTCCCTTTGACTTTCTTAAGAGCCATCTCCATTTATTCTACGAAAAAATGATCGATTCGCGTAAGAAATTCGAAACCCTTTTACGGGTCACCGAGCTCACCTCCCACCAGAGTTATAAAGCAAATATCGTGGCATAAGTTGGTAAGAGGGCGGCTTTCACCGATTATTCACTTTATCACAATCTTCCAACATTAAATATTGATAAAAGGTGACAGATTCTGGGTTGACCCTTGAGCCACGTTCAAGAACTGTCAAAAAGAAACGTCAACTCAGGGGTGTACCAACTTAAAGTACACAAAGAACTATTCGCTGATTCTAATCAAATTCGCAATAAAAAAAACATTCGAAAATTTTTAGATCTTTATTTCAACACGTTAAGATATTTATAATGATTGAATGGGAGTAAGAGAAGCGTTTAGGATATAAGTTTTAGCAAGATATTAATAAATTTATTGAACTACTGTAGGATCTTGATTTTCTTCATTCCCATTTATTTCAATTTCTTGCGCTTCCTCTTCGTTCGTGTTGTTTGTAAACAGGGTAGACAACTTCGCAATTGATCCAACCGCCTTGAATCTAGTTTGCGCCCTTTGCTTCTCCACTTTCTTTTTCCACTGTAATAGAAAGTGCACAATCAGTAAAAAATAATCAATAAATTGAAAAGAAACAAGTAATAACCCGGCTAATTATACGCTTATGAATTCGCGGAAACGCCTAGTACGAAAAGCTGCCGCATAGTGGCGCCACTTTAGAATTCTTTTAATTTGTTTACGAAGGTTTAAATGTGATTTTGTGAGTTTTGTGAGGAATTTTTTAGTTGGAAGTAGCTTCGTGCATGCGGTAAGTGCTATATTTAATTAATATTACATTATTATTTGAGTATGTTGCGTGTAAATATGTTTAAAATGAGGATTTAGCCTGGGGACATACCTTTAACCTAAAAACTAAGCATGTTATTAGTTTTTTTTGTTATATTTATTCGAAAAATATTAGATTTTAAGTAGAAATTAGTTGGACGTTATGATTTTCATAATAGAAATTGTGGCTTTCAACTTTATCTAGTGAAATTTGTATAGTGGCTGAAGCAAATTTTTTGTTGATGTTTTTCTTGGATTCTCTTGGTTTTTTTTTTCGGTAAATTGAGCGTTTTTGTTAACTCTATGGTGATGTTTTGGTTGATGTTTGAGTCGAAAGGGAGATTACTTACGCCTTCATCTCGTGATGGCATTCCTGCTAGATATTGGTTCATATCTTGTTTTTGGGTGTCAACAATTGCCAAGACAGAAAGGCAACCATCCACTGTGCCTAAAACCAGAGCTTTTCCGTCTTCTGTACTTTCAATTGATGTCAATTCTGCTTGGACGCGATAATTCGCAATCATTTCTGCATCTTCCGTTCTGAAAATTGAAATGAGTTTTTGATCATTATCACTAGATTATTTCTAAATATTAAATGTTGAACAAATTGTAAATCAAACAATTCACGCCGTGCAACAATGAAATTACTAAATTTGTGTAAGGCTTGTTGATACCTCACGCCAAATGATGATAATTTTTTTATACCTAAATACTCGTAACGTCTTTCGACCACTATGGTAATAGAGTACATATTCATCCGTCTTATTGAACATACAAATAATTGTAAACACTCCTTCAGCAACTTTTGGAATGTAAGTTTTAACGGTTTGTCCTTTTTTCAACTCTAGCAGCTCTAAACCACCTCTGGAATTGAAAAAAAGTTCATGAAATTACGATATAGCTATGGAAATTTTCAAATAAACATTTATACCTGGCAGGAGCATATAAACCATACTTTCCATCTTTTGTACAAATGCCCCCCCACTTGTGGACAGTACGAATATGTTTTTTACTTTTTATATCTACAATCGCACTCTTATCTGTTGCAATCACAGCTACGAGATTACCTTTATGAGGCATTGCTACCAAAGAATGTACTTCCTAAAAGAAATCGGTGATATTTGGTTAAAAATTTCTATTTAAATTAGTATATACCTTTATTGCGCAGGGTTTCAAAGATATTTTGTGAAGTAAAGTGCCTGTTGTAGCATTATGTACGATTATACAATCTCGATTTGTCTTATCAGCTGCGGGAATCACCAAATGTTGGTCATCGGATGTCACAACAGCTGGTCTGAAAGGTATACCGGTGATACTTCTTACTGTATATTCAAATGAGTATTCCAGTTCGCCATCTTGAAGAAAGAAAAATTTTTTTTTCAATTTTCAAATGTATAATCGTAGACACAAAAACTGAACCCCAAATATTCATTTTAATTGCCATTCCCAAAGAAGAAAATAGTTATACAATTGAGATATACCTAGTTGTGAGGTTTGACTAAAAAAAGCAAATTATCCATAAAATTTCGATGTTTTTGGGACTGACTGTGACGATATTTGCAATTGTTTATGACTTTTCTAACTGCAAAACACCGGTAAATTTGACTGATCAGGTATGTGAACTACCAACTCTTTTTTATGTTTAAACAGTTGGATTAGTTTTCTTTCTTTTTTTATATTAACCACTTGGCTTAATTATAAAGATTTTTGCTGCTAGCTTTCGACTTTTATTGTCTTTGTCAGGCATTCATTTTGTAAAGTTATTGTAGAGATAACAAATTATAATAAAATATATGAGTGGTGGCCTTTAAAAATAAACAATGTATTTCAAAAACAACAATTTTAAATGAGAATTTGATTGTATATTTTGCTTGTGTTTGATGTGTCCGTTTTATTATTTATTGTGTTTTGTAGATATTGTGTACAATGATTTTAATATGTCTTTTTTTTATAACTTAGTTAATTATCTACAATTTTTGGGTCTGTAAAATTGAAAGTGTGTTGATTTACTATTGCATGTTTTGATAAAGCTGTTGAATTTAGTATTTTTTATGTTTATACCTGAACTGAGTTGTGATATCTTATTTTTGAAAATTTGAGATATGGTTAAACTTTTTGACTGCTCATAGTAATTGCAATTGATCTGGTATATCATGTTATTGTTTTACAATTTATCTAATTATGATTTAGTGTTGGCAAATTTGGCAAAATTTTCATTATAATTGAAAAAACTGGATATTAACTTAACATTTTTAAAGATTTATTGTATATTTTGGATTCACAATTTGAAAATGGTAATACAAAAAATAATATAAAAATGCATGTTACAAAAAAACAAAAATCAATATTACTAACAGAAATATCAAGGCTCACATTGAAAATAATAACAGAAAATTTTGCATTGATAGTAGCTTGTCTTACACTGGAACTACATCCCAAATTTTGAAAAAATAGAATGTCACAACACGGTTCAGATATAAACATAAAAAAAATGAATTCAACAGCTTTATCAATACACATTTCCAATTTTACAGACCAAAAAATTTTAGATAATGAACCAAATTGACGAAGAAATTTTTATTGAAAATTTCCTATTAGATTGAGATTGCTATTTTTAAAACATATTGTTTTAAAATCGAAAACTAGCAAAAATAATCTTTTTAATTCCACCAAGCATTTAATACATAAGAAGAAAGCAAGCTCTTTTCTGATATATTCGAAATACATTCTATGATTTTACAGGGGTCTTTCAAATGACACCCCCTTAACAAAACCTAACCCATCTTGATTGTAGGAATTTTTTTGTTATGCATCCATTTTGCATAACGCACATCACTAAAACACATTTACCAACTGAAGATATTGTTACTAAGCATTGAAACATCTTTGGCATTAAAAGAACGTAAAATATGAAGCCATTTTTCGGACATTTTGTAAATTTATTGTAATAAAAATTCTGAATTGGGCCAAATACACTGTTTCCATTGAAGTTTTTGTTCAAATTCTGAAGAGCAACCAAAATTTTCTTACCTGGTATCGTTCTAACCATAGCTGTAGCAGTCGTACGAACCACATCAGTTCCTGGCGCATTGCTAGGTTTAGAAATTGATAAAACTTTCGTCCCATCTTCCATCAGTGTCAGCTGTCGTATACCAGGCTGTTCGTCTTTAAAAATAACTTGTTCTGTAAGCCTGTGCCATATCAAAATGTTTCCAGATTCTGCGGAAATAATGTATTTCCCATCGGGCGTTATAATTGCTTGAGTGACGATAGCCCCCAGAGGGCTATCCGCTAATTTTGTCAATAATTTTCCTATTCGTAAATCCCAAACACCCACACAACTTCTTGTGGCTGTTACAGCTAATCCAATGTCTCTGGATAAGCTTATGGAATCTACTTGAAGTTCATGGCGATCAATCACGTGAACTTGCTCGAAAATGTTGTTTATATTCCAGACTTTAACAGTTCTGTCGATACTTGAAGTTACTATTGAGTTCCAGTTTCCTATGGTTAAAGGTTCCAGTTGAATAATTCTGCCAAAATGTGCGTCCAATACTTTCACCAATTTGTTTGTTTGCATTGACCAGACGTACAGATTTTTTCTGAAATTTGCAAAACAATAAAATATTGAATTCGTTGAATCCAAAAAACAAGGTGAATATTTCTTTATGGAAAAAGAAGCGGCACTTCCTTGTGGAATATTTGTTAAATATATAATTAAGAGGCTACATGTTTTGGCAAGAGGGTCTTACCATCTTCAGGCCACGTGTCTAAAGCTTGTGGGAAATTCGCAAATTATCAAAAAATTTAAAAAGTTGAAGACTATGTTGAAAGCAGTACTGAATTGTATGTTAAAACTGGTCAGAATTATTCGATTTTTGTTGTACAAAAGTGGCAACAACGCTGCAAAGAAGATTAGGAACAGCTAGGGACATGGCCACGCTGTCCAATCAAGAATTATTTGAAAATGATGACAGAATAATAGAATGCAACTTTTCACACAAACAAGACAATGGTTTGAGTTAGTACTGCAAGTATTTGCAAAAACTAGTCCCATTAACAGCCAGTTTCGTAACCTGTTGCAAGAGTCATCTTCAGGATGATGTGATTAGGAATTAATATTCTTAATAGAAGATGTGTCTTGCAACACGGGATGAAACATTGGCTTTTGATGAAGCTCAGGCGCATGTTGAATACTTGTAAGTACCAAAACCAAGAAATTCACTTCCTTACGATAGAATTATTATTAATAACACAGGTCTGCAAAAAAAACTTTTTGAAAAATTGTTTTGATTATGTTAACTGATCTTTCTTTAGTTTTTTGTGTTGCTTTCAAAAATGGTATTGGTTTTTTTCTATCACTTAAGGTTCGCCTACAAAATAATGTTGAAGTATTTGGAAAAAGTACAAAAAATAGAAAATTTTTGGTTTATTTATATCATTTTAAAATGAAGTAAAAGAAAAATAAACAACGATACCTAGCTGAAATAACTATAATAGTGATACACATGTTGCAAAGGTATTTTTAGTCTTTGTAAAAACATTTTCTTTTTCCATAAAAGCTCCTTTTGGTACTTTTTCGGCTGTGTTCTTTTGAATTTTCTTTTTTAAGCATCTAGCAGTAGTCTGCCATCGCGTTGACATTCCATCGATTTTGGTATCTGCTCTCCATTTCTTTCATGTCTTGATACTCCTTTTTCCTCACTTACAGCCCCAAGATTTTCTGGAAAGTAGTCCAGATGTGAGTCAAAGAAATGAACTTCGATACTCATGTTGCAGCCCAACATTTTGTAGTTCTGTAAAAATTCAACAACCAAAGTTTTGTAGTTTTGCTCTTTTTTGTTTTCGAGAAAGCTTGTTGCAATTAGCTTGAATGAATTCCTAGCTTTTTTTTCTTGGATTTCCATTTCGATGACAAAGCTTTCATCTTTTAAAAGTATTCTTATGTCAGGCCCAACGAAGACTTCTTTTTCTAGCTTAGCATCGGATAAACCAGGAAACTATTCACAAAGTAACTCGAAACAGTCTCCTTATTTATTTAATGCTTTCACAAACAATTACATAAACACCAATTTGATATGAAGTGGTAGAAGTAAAATCTTTATAGGATTCGCTAAACTTTGTCTTTCAACATTTTAACTCTAGGAATAAGAGCCTTTTTGATCGGCCACGTCTGCTTGACATAGTGTTGTTTCCTGTCACGGCTATCCTATTCCACAGGAAACTTTGTGTAACCACTTTGTTGATCTAGTAACATGGACATATCTTTCAAATGTCCACAATTGGTGAGAATAGCTGAGCTTACTAAGAACAAATTCAAGATTTTCGTAGCATTCTTTCAAATGGACTGAGTGGCCAACAGAAGTATATTGAGAAGAAGTACAGCTTTCAAACTCCTTTTTCACGAATCAATGAAAAGTCTCCATTCCTTTGCTTCATACGTGATTTTAAACATTTCCATAATTCCAGGTACATTGTTGCAGAAAATTAGGTCACCTTCTTGTGTAAAAAAGGGACCATGTCCTTTTCTCTTGATCAGTACCATGAAAATGCAACATCAGAGGCTAACATTCAAGTCTAGACCCGAAAACTTCAGCTGAAACCTTTGGGAGGGCAAACAGACAAAGACATGTCTTGTCCCAGTAGGAACTGAATTTTTAAATTCAAATAAATAGAGTAAAAACATTTTTGTTTGTAAATTATATACTCACATTGTTAAATAACCTGTTCATTATTAAAGGTTCATAATACGAACTAAATTGACTACTAACATTCATACTGAACCATAAAACCCCTAAGAATTAGAAAATTTCCGGTGAAATTTGTGACTTATCTGTGGGTGATGGATTTTTTTTCACAATTTTTTCCGTAATCAGTACAAAAAAATACTGTTAAAGCCACTAGTTGAATATGCAACAATTTTTTCATCGCAGACCTGTGTATCGAGGCTTACCTTACACCAGCAATAGCATAATTCTTATGTCCACTCAACATTATAGAATTTGACTGCAACATTTTAGTGGAAATATTTCTGATACCATAAGGCAGTTGCAAAACTATAGCCTCTTGACTTATGTTTCCTTCTTCATTGAAGTCCCAAATAACGAAACCATTACTTGTGGTACCCAATAATACTTTCTCATTTTTATCCAAGCGCAGTTGCAACATAACCTCACTATCATCCGTTGGTGATCTTGGCAATTCTTCCACTTTTTCCCATTTTTGGTCCTCGTTATTCAAGATATATTTGATAACAGAATAGTTCCCTTCATCTGTACATGCGTATATTATTTTTTTATCGCTTGTCATCACCATTGCACTTGAATTTAATTTAAAAAATGATTATTGGCTATGTAGATGATTATATTTTTTCTTGGGCTTGTGTTTTCTATTAAGTCTAGGAACTGGCAATTCAATTGGAATGAAATAATAGAATAAGTATCGAATGGAACATAAACAAAGTTGCAATGTTTCCTGGTTCTCAATGTGATTCGAAAACCCAAGTCCAAAATAACTATACGTAAGAAAGCTCAAGAGTACGTAAAAGTGTATTGATTATTATACAGAGTGAACCAAAATGATTAACCGAAGTTTGAATTTCCCGCTTGAAAAACTCTATCAAGTTGAAATCAGTATATTGCATGAATATCTTCTCATTTAGCAACAAAAGAAATGGATAATCGATAAATAACTATCTAATTGAATTTTTGAGTTCAAAAGAACCCTATTTAATTAATTAAAATTCATCTTGTAATTGAACCTAACCTATTTAGCATGACAGTTATTTCAGGACGCCTATGAGTGAAATTTGACCAACAGTAATGCCAGCTATGGGAATTTAATCCCTTAGCGGGAAATTTAAACGTCGGTCAATCATTTTGGCTCACTCTGTAGAACGTGTTTTAAAATTCCGTCAATCCATATCTGACGATTAATTTTTGTTTTTATTGCCTATTTCCGAAGTATAAATAACTTCCTATGTACAAACAGGTTCAAAAAATAATGTAGTCAATTTTTCAGTGGCTTCTTTAGTGGGTACTTTGAAAATAAATTAACAAATCTTTCCGCAACTATTGTCCATAATCATGTTTAAAATTTATCAACTACTCAATGAAAGCTGATTAATCGAAATTACTTTGTTAGTTTATTTTCAAAACATCAAATGAAGGAGGTATGTATAAAGAGGCTATGCATTATTTTTTGACCCTGTTTGTACCTTTAACAAATGTTATTTTACCTGTGATATTCTAATGCCTCCACTTCATATTTTTCAGTTTTATATTTAAGCATCATTCTATCCTCATCAATGTTCCCACTCCAATATACTATTCTATACTCAGTTTCCCTGCTAAATTCCATCACTATCAACAAAACTCCATGAAAAACAATATTATTTGATAAAATAAGAAACTTACACAAAATTGGCCAGGTACTGGCATCGACGTCAGATTTAAATTCTTCCTCCTTGTTCCCTCTCAAGTCAAATTTAGTCCATTGGCTCGCTCCATAGATATAAAGAGTCCTGTTTAGTAAAAACACCCCTACAACTGGTTCTTCATTCTCTAAGGGATTTTCTATAAGAGTGAATTCACTTGATAACATATTCAACAAAACAGTTTGATTATTATTAGTAAAAGCTGCTGCCCATTTGTTATCGGGACTCAAGACCAACTGTTGCATGATACCTTCGATGTTTGGGTTGACATCTCTTGTCATATCGCTTGTGGATAAGTCCCAAGTTATGAATCTATTCGATATTGATACAACGTATCTCAAATCTGATGTTAGACGGATTGCAAAAACTGCAAATTGGTGGCCTTCCAAACTATACTGCAATTTTTTTCAATTTAAATTATTAATAATGATAATTATATAGGGTTGAACAGAAATCCTTGTCCAATTTCCATAATATGGTGGTTCAACCCCTTTCGACTTACTAATTTTTTGGTTATTCAAAATGGTTCGAATATCATCGAATAAAATTTGAAATCGATATCACATCTCGTTTGGTTGTATGTTATACCTACCTGAAGAATGTGAAAAAAATGGCAAACATTTCTGTCCAACCCTTTTAGGAAGTTTAGATTATTGTCCAATACCTTCAATGGTCCACCAGGAGTATGTAAGCAATGATACAAAGGCAAAAGAGCACAGTGTATAGGGCCTTTCTTGTCACAATCATTCACAAGCATTTTTATGTTAGCATTGGGTCCTGTTTCTGGAAGCAGCCTTCCGATTAATTGAGGAGCTAACATATTGGGGTGTAGTCCAAGAACGGCACCCCCTAACCTCAGAGCGTCTGCTACTAGCATAAGTTCTCTTTTGGCTTCTTTATTATCTGCATTTGTTGATGCATCTTCGAAATCGGCAAGGACAGCTTGCAGAGGGCAACTTGAAAGTTTTGAATGCAGCCACTCATAGTTGAACAGTACGTTTTCGTATAAATCTTTGAAGCGTCTTGATCGTACGAGGTGGAATGGCAACTCACCAAACTTTCTTAGATTGTAGCGAGATACTTTGCCATCTTTGGAGTAAAATACCAATGGTTGTACTGGGACTTTTCGGTCGGCTATACCTTCCTTATCTGTTAGATTAAATCTGAAATTTTTTAATTTTTTTTTTGTGACTAACTCAATACTATTCTTACACTAATAGAAATATATCGGATGTAAAATGAAGTGTTGCGCTGTCAACAGTTTTATTGTTAATGCAAATTTCATTTTTGAATCTATGCAACTTCAGTGGCTTATTAAAACTAAAAATTCACACATCGAAATGTATTGCTTTCATTGAATAAGAGACAGGTGCACTTCCTCAGATGTTTTATTCAATATATCACCTCAGTACGTGAGAACAATTATCTATTGCCCCCCTTTTCAATTCTTCGAACAAAATTTAACAAATAATGTGAATAATATGTTTTACGTCCTAAGGTCTAACGCTCATAGGGGAGCCTGGCTCTCGACACCATGGCTCCTGCCGCCACAAGTCTCATTGCCTTAAATGAGTATGCGCTCACTAGGGAGCCTGAGAATCCTGGCGTGGGGAGCCATGCATATATGCATACTTACACAGGGAGCCAAGAGAAGCCCATGGGCTCCACTTGTCAAAATGCATGTGGCTGCTGTTTTCAGCATTCATTTGGGAGGAACCATTCTGACGGCCAGTCTTCATTTAATAACGAAGCGAGCATGTCATTCGATACGGAACGTTTCATTCGCAAAATAAAAATAGTTTCTGTGCCCTCAGTTCTTTCCCTAATGTTACCCAAAAGTTCATTAAACGAATTCACGGAAATTTTTGTATAATCAAAAAAAGATTCTGAGTGTTTCTTCAGATCTTCGAAATAATTGTTCTTTTCATGTCTTTCCACAAGCAGAAAATGTATCCAATGACATCTTTATCAAGTTTTCGTTTTCTTCAATAAAATAATTAATGAATAACTACCGCTTCTTCGGCATCTATATCGAGTCGTCTATATCTACAGACTGACGTGCTTGGCGGCAGTTATGGCTCCTTCAATCGGGGCTTACAAATCCTGGCTCCAGGAGCCATGGCGGGGGGAGCCAGGCTTGCCTTTGAGCGCCTGACTTTAGGTGCAGACCTACCACCCTCTTGCGGATGATCGCGAATGTGTTTGAGCCATATATCTAGTATTCCTATATTGCACTCAGCGTACTCTGTCTGTTCACAAAGAACAGAAATATACATCTATCTCAAAAGTACCTCTTGCGCGCAACTGCGCATGCGCGGGTTTTGTGTATCTGACAAGAACAGAGATATACATCTATCTCACAGAAACGTCATATCCGGCACTGCGTCTACGCGGTTTTTGATTGATATCAGCTGTTTACTGTTTACAGTTGTCAGTGACATTTGTGCCACAAA
>JAUIMX010000393.1:0-12418 GCA_033557805.1 Phaenonotum sp. SLE1380
AGGAAGCGACTCATCGCGGACCAGTTACGGATTTGAGTTTGCAACCAGTTTCTTTTCAGTAGCTCCATGTGTAGACGTGCTTACCCAGCACTCTTGTTTTTTTGAGGTACAACTATTTTTTGTTTTCCGGGCAAATACTATTTTCGCTTATAACTATATAATTAAAACTTCCAAGAGATTTGATAGTCAGCAATACTGTGAGGGTTAGATAACTTGATACTGTTGAGAAAATAATTCAATAAAATTAATAAAACCCATATTTTCTAATACTCCCATTACAATAATTTCTTGCTTTTCGAAGATATATGATACATATGTCACACTTATTTCCATAAAGGAATTCAGCATTCCACTGAAAGCAACTGAATACCAAGTTTTTGAAAATCAAGTTATGCATGTGCTTTAACATAATATTCAATATTTAGAACCACATGTTTAATTAGCTAGGATAATTACAAGAATTTTTGTAAGCTGATGAGAATTTTGCAATTTTTTTATTCGGTTATTACGCATAAGCGATATCCTGTCGGAAAAGTAATTTATAAAATTAATTTTTACTCACGAAAAATCTTCTGTTTTTTCAAGATCAAAGGCCAGGTCGTTCAAACAAAAAATTTCATTTGAAGAATCCTGTCTGCCTTGATTTTTCAAAACATTTTATTTACCTAAATGCCCATAACTAGTGCATCAATTGAAATGAGTGTGACATGTGTTATATTGTTGATAAGCAAAACATGAAGCTTTTCAATGAAAGCACTGGTAAATATGAGTTCCTTTGAAAAAAATCGATCTTGAATTTTTTTTTTTCAAAAATGTGACAATACTAGATACCTGATCTTAACATTATTATTCACTATCACATCTGCGAATTTTGTCTAGACAATTTTTTCATCGCAAATATCAATAAATTAAGAGGGTAAAAAGTATTTGTCCAAAAAAAACCTATATCTCAGAAACAAAGAATGCTATATAAATTTCTATAACACACAAAAGATCATCACTTGCTTATAAAATCTAAATGATTTCTTCTATTTGATCAGCCTTGCCCATGTCCGTCTCTGGGAGCCACTAGATAGCTAGAGAAGGCAAAGGAAACCAATAAAATCAAATAAATTGAACAAAAATGGACACTTCTCAAAACAAAATTTCAAAGTGCAACCCATTATTTTATAAACATAAAAATACATACATTGGATAGCGTTACCTACTGATTCAAAATATCATTTTGGTTCTTATACAATTAATTTTTCTTACGCCCCAAGAAAAATCTGAAGTTGACAAATAATTTCCTCCAGCCATTTCATACATTTTTCAATTTTCATCAAAAATGTTGCTGTACGTGGTATCACTGTACGTAGTATAACATTTTTGATAAAAATAAGTGAGACAATGTGAAAAGTGTGAAAAATTCTTTATAAATGCGTTGTTATGAAAGTCAACAGGGGTGCGCTTATTTTGTGCCTTACCCCTTATATCAGAGAGAATATTGTGAGGCGTCTTTAGAAAGCGATTCTAAATGAAATAATTTGGTCAAATTGCCTTTTTTCATGCTAGATATGATTTCCTCTTTTTAGAGTTACCCTGTACAAAATATTTTTGTGAACCTACCATGAAAATATTAACATGTTTTGGACTAAAGCTGATAATGCGCCTGATAGCGACTTTATGGTTCATTTTGCATTCAACTGTGCACTAAAATTGTCACCCTTTTTCATCACGAAACATTCTACTAATATTAATGATAACTTACCCAGCCAAATAATTATGATAATCAATACATGCTTGCAAATCATTCCAGTTCGAAAAATGCATTGATGACATCTTATCCGCAAGTAATATTAATTGAACAACTATACTTGCACACAAACTATAAAACAAAACATCGAATCCCAGAATCAGGTTTACTAACATTGGAGCCCAAATCAATTGCAAAATATATAAAAAATAGAATATGTAATCGTTTGGAATCCAATAAGTGTAAGCTAAAGATCGGCCAGAAGTAAACCATGGTTGTAGTGAAAACAAAACAAGGTTAACATAAAGAACATATTTATAAAATTCATAAATCCTGTGACATAATTTCAATACTTTTTCTGCTTTCGATTTTGAACTATCGGTAAACGTTTCCATGTCCCAAAATTTTCCCATCATGCCTAAACTACTTTTGATATCGTTCCTGTAGTACCACAAAATTACTACTCTGATAAGCACCTAAAAAATAATTTGAGGACTTTATTTGATTCAGTGCTTGTAAAATTTTTGTACCTGAGCCAGATTTGTAACAGATTCAAATTTTTTTGCTACTGTCGTTATATCATTTTCCAAAATAAATAAACCAATACTGAGGAAAAACGTTGCTATACCCATCATACCAATGAATGATATTGTTGCAATTTTAAGTAGTGGTGATAAAGTATCTACACTATATCCCGAATAGCTTATATGTTTTAGGCCATTTGCAACACAGCCATAACAACTCACACTTTTGGAATAATTTGGTTGGAACTGATTGATATGTTCGATATGCAGCATATGCGCAAATTTTGAAAATGTTTTTCCAAACCTTCGAAAATAAATTTTCATGAAATGTTTACAGAACAATCTTAATTGATTGTTGTGTATTTTTATATTATTTGATATTTAAGAATAAGTTGCGAAGTGTGACAAGATTTGAGTGCTTTGATATATTTATTATAGACTTGAGCACATGGTTATTACTTACAAGATTTCAGTTATAAAAATACTTTGCTTCTGTCAAAAACTCAGCGACAAGGAAGTTGGTTAGTTTATATATTCATTAAACATAGCACATAGGTTTTCAAATGAAGAAAATTGCAAGTTGGGGTTTTTAATTTTTTTATTCAAATTACTTGGATATACTAACAAAAATGATGAAAAAGTGAAAAACAGCGTATAAAAGAAATGATTAAAATTCATATAGATTTCCCAGTTTTCCAAGCATAAATATGCTATTGATAGTTTGACACCCTCAGGATTTTTTGCTAGTAATTGTTCTAAATGCCCTAAAATAGCTTCCTGCAGGTATTCCTTGTTCTCAAAGCCATTTTTATTGACAATATTCTTAACAAAACTCCACAGGGATAGTTTAGTGGGTTTGGTATGTTTAGGTATTTTTCAATTTGCCTAGTTGATAATGACGGATCTTCCACTACTGGTAACAAAATATTGGTTTTAGTTTCTTAGGTTTTTTTTAACGAACCTGATTTTTCTTAATTCAGGTCCAACCTTTAGATAATAGATTTCTTTGGCTGTTTCGTTCCAGGATATCGGACAATATGATTTTGTTCTGCGATAAATAATAACAAGTTATCATATTATATTTTTCTTCATTTGAAAACCTATGTATCGTATTCAATAAATATTTTAATTAAACATCTGCTTGCTATTTCTTGTAGATGATAACATATATTGAATATCGTTGTATTTGTAATTGAAAACTTCATCCTACACATTAAAAATAGTATTATTGATCTGTTATCTTATAGAGAAAAAAATGTGTTTCCCGTTTTTCAATATTCTTCAAAATAACATCAGAAAAATAAATAAAAACGAAAATGGGAAAAATCACTTTTAATGGATATCCTAAAAACGAAATTGAATAATAAATTTTTGAAATGTCTATATTGAAGTTCCCTAAAATGCACAACTTGCTTCTTACTGCATGTCTATTCCACAGGTGAATTTTAAAGACATATTTTTTGCATTCGCGATTTAACCAAGCAACATTACTATCGTGACGCGACGCGCAACGTTTTTTCGTGCTGATATAATAATACACAACATGAGCAGATCACAATTTATCCTAACCATGCTTCCACAAAGGTATTATTGTTCACTTCTGTATATTCCATCAATTCGACTCACTTGCGATAAAATTATAAAATAAAGTGATTAATAGAAAGACCGTTAGAATTCGCCCAAATTAACGGTAATGTAGTTTGAGGGTTGAGGAAGTCGTTAGGATGAATAAATTATTCTCATTTTCTTTAAAAACTTTTTTGTACTTTGACTTGATGAGATGTTTATTCTGATTGAATTAATTACATTGAAGAGTGCGCACGATTTTCAAAAGCACGGGAATATTAGTCCCTAACTCTCAAGTATAATTACAGTGGTTTCCTTATGATTTAGTCTCGGTTTTCATAAAAGAAACTCGTCCGTTTTCAATCGACTATGAACCTAGAACTTGTCATATGACAAAACTTTTGAAAATTTCATGGTCGCTTTACTATATGTACTATATCTTCCAATTGAGAATATAATTTTTAGGTTACTTCTGTCAGAGCTGATATGTTGCACATCAATAACTTAAACATTTAGACTCAGCGGATGTTTCTAAACGTTCAGTTGCACATCATTCGTCAATTGAAAGCGTTTAAATCAAAGGTTTTGTGAATAGAGTCCATGTCATCATTACTCTATGAAACATATTTGAGGTATTTGATAAACAAAAAAGATTTCGCGGAAAATTATTATTCAGAGCATATGAACCATCCAACTGGTTGTTGCCTCAATTATAATATGATTGATATCATTTTCAAATATAAACTTTTTGAAATATATTCGCCTCAATCGAAGTAGAACTGTGGATTTGAGATGGCATATATGGGCATCGATCCTAAGCCGTAGGATGGCGGCTGTAGATCAGAATTACCCAGGAAAAAACAAGATTACAGGTAATCTTCGACACGCATAGTTCTATAACGAAAGAATAAAGATCTTACATATCACGCTACATTAAATATACCTAGTTCATCTTGAATGGAACAATATATTATCTGAATTGGAAAATTTATATACTGGTACCGTAACTTCTGAATACTTACCGGATATTTTTGAGAAGAAATACGGAAGAGAATAATCAAAACAGAAGTTGGAGAATATTACCTAATATCTGAGTTGTCACTTTCAAATGTAAATAACGGACGTAAAATTCTTCATGGCTATTGAAACAAGAGGTTACAAATAGTTATCTTGGCGCTGGTATAATTCCACATATGGTGAAGTTTGGCATGGGAGTTTGAAACGTCCTACTGAATTGTCAGTGATAAACGTTTGACAAATGAAGTTGTTGCACTTCCGAAATGTAGGAAATTCACCAATTAGCTTGAACAGTTTTGAGTTCATTCTATTCATAGCTTCGAGGGGTTTTAGTATTACCGCAAACTGACAGTTGATCTTAATTTATTCCAACAATATTCAGTTTGCGCTTAAAATTTCCAGTAGTTACTGAGCAGCTGCGATTGCGTGTGCATCCCAGCCAATAAAATATATACTACAATCCCACACAGATTGTAAGTGTTTAGGGGGGTATAAGTTGAAGTTCATGATATGTTTCAATAAATTTTATGATAATTTGAAATATTGTCAAGGGTCTTACGATACTCCATATAAAATGTCCTACAGGTCCTACAACGTCTACAGCAGGGGTGGCCAACAAGTTGATCGTGATCGACCGGTCGATCGCGGCATCAATTTTGGTCGATCGCCTGCGATCCCTCAATCATTGATGTATTTTTGTATTAATAAAGGTAATTTATTGCATTTGTAAGAATAAAACTAGAACACCAACTTCACCAATATTTATTCGATATGCATTCTACAGAAGTTATAGATTATAGATCGACTGCCTTCCAAATTAATATTGAAACCTAACCAAACTCAACATCAAGGGCTCCAGAAAGTCGTAAATTCCAGCCGGCTTCACACCACTTTTTATACGTGCGTTATGCCAATTCCCAAAATTCGCCTTACACAATAGATGCATACAAAAAAATTTGTTTTGCTAATACAGAATCTGCAAGAAATGAATTTGAAACATTTTCAAAATATGGCGGATAGACTTCAAAATAAGAAAAATATTAATTATGACATCGACAAATACATATCGGAAATTCAAAAAGTAATAGGAGACTTTGATATGAGCTTCCAAGATTTTGAAAAAATTGAGGAAAATGTGGAATTTATTTGTTTTCCTTTCAAAAATATTTAAATGTGGAACGTATCAGCAAAAAATTTCAGACACCTTTCACATGGAAGAAAACCTGTTAGAAATTGAAATTATAACTTTGCAAAATGGTTTAATAATACAAGCTAAAAAATTTGAAGATGATTTTTCGAAATATGTCAACCGAGAAAGATATCCGAGCATCACTAAATGTAGCGATTATATTCATTCCTGGTTTGGATCTACATACGTCTGTGAATCAGCATTTTCATATTCAAAATTATGCAAAACAAAACAACGTTCTGTTCTGACCGATTCCTATACTGAGAATTCATTCTTGTTATCTTTGTCAGGATATAAACCTCAATATGAATTTTTGATTAAAGACATGTAAACGCATTGTTCGCATTAAATATCTTCACATATGTGAAGTTGTAATTTCAAATAATGAATTTTCTCAGTACTCCTGTTGTTTTATTTTCACCGAATTTGATTTTTTTTTGAATTTCAAATACTCATCTTTCAGAAAACTGCCGTTAGCTATTATTAGCGTAGAAAAAAATAAGCTAGAAATTTTATATCATCAGAAGATAAAGCAAGGTTGGGTTAGGTTCCGACATCAAGTCAATCGCGACGCATTTTGAAAATGAAAAGTAGATTTTAGATACACAAAAGTTGGCCACCCCTGTACTATACCATATCATGTGTTCCAACATTTACATATACATATGTTTATTTTAATGTATTTTTAACTATCTAAAATTGTAGTGATAAATTGAATCCAACGTACATAACCTTCAATAATATACGTGTTTATGAAAATGATGCTTTGGGGCAGAGCGGGCGGGGCAGAATGGGGTATATCCCATTCCACCCACAATTGTGCTTCTCATATTGATATGTATTTTTGTTTTAGTTAATATACACGGTGCGTACATATATGAGAAAGAATAATCGGCAGACCTGGTCGACAGATGCTATGAATGACTCGACCTGCATATACAGCCATAATTTTTACTCCAAGTCAAATTAAGCCTGGTGCTCTTGTAGGAAAAAAGCACAAATGGCGTAAGATAGTATGGACATCAGAGACGACGAAGAGACTGTGAACCGTGTACTAAATAGTACTACTAGGTGCATTAAAGAATGCAGTTTTGATCGAGCGATATAAGCAACCAAAAATACATTGCCGGCGAACGGGGTGAATGAAGCTCCGCCCCGTAAACAAGAAGTCATAGTTAGACGCCTATAAGATAGCTGTATTCGGATCCATTGTGAAGATTTCTTCAACACCTACTTCACCCCGTTCGCCGGCAATGTATTTTTGGTTGTTTATATCGCTCGATCAAAACTGGATTCTTTAATGCACTCAGTAGCACCTCATTGTGCCCCGTTTCTGTTTCCCATTCTACCCCAGGGAGTGGGACAAAATGGGAAATTCCTCTTCTTTTCTTAAAACTTATTTTTTTAATACAAACGAGTAGTTTATTTTGATTTAATTATAATTTATTTAAAATAAAAGGAACAAACAAACCTACGAATTTATAAATAATGATGTAGTTTAATTCTTCTAGCTCTCATAACTTGCAACCGAAGTTTAAGTACCACGTTCTACCCCCGGGCTCTTCTATAATTTTAGAAACTATAAACCAATAATTTTTAATGAAGGAACAAAGTACATATTTTGTTCTAATAATGTCCAAAAAATAATAATTTAATTATTCTGGCCGAGTTGTGAATGTGTGAAGCATAGGTAAAAATAATTTTTTTTCATAAATACATCAATATCTCGAAAACCCTTATTTACCTATGTCATCTAATTCTGAAATATAATAATAATATAATATATTATAATAATAATATTTGCAAGACACTCTGGGCCGTGTGATCGAACGTGCTCCTCTACAGCGGCCAGACAGACGGACTCGGGGCCCGCCAAGGCTTCCAAGGTCAAGGCCACGAAGCGGGTCGCCAAGCCCAAGGCCGCCTCTAAGAAGACGACCGAGGGAGCCAAGGCCAAGAAGCCGGCCGAGAAGAAGACCCCGTCCAAGGCGAAGAAGGCCGCCCCATGGCCCCCTGCGAAGCCCAAGAGCCCGTCTAAGGCGAAGAAAGCTTCCAAGGCCAGACCCACCAAGAAGCCCAAGGCGCCCAAGCCGCCGCCTCGCCTTTTTTATTGCAAAAAAATATTTCTCAACTGTAATTCAACAAAGTTGAAATTTCATTTGTTATTAACAGCGGTTTTAATTAATTTGATTGAAATTTTAGTTGATCAACTTAATTTGACACAGATTTCGATAAGAAATGACGTTTTTTTATTTGCTGCCATCTGTCCGCACTTCGATGAACTTGATATTTATGTACCTGTATTTGGGGTGAGTAGTGCAGCTAAACGTCATGCGTTATTCATGTAAAAAAAGATTGTTTTAGTTTTATTCACATCATCTAACAGTAGCGAACCGTCAGAATATATTACTTCTACAAGTAGAGAATCTTTAAATGCGTATTTCGATCACACGGCTCTCTGTGTGATGAAAATCTTATTATAACTTTTATGTTACAAATTTGAAGTTGTTTAAATAGATATATTCGTATAGTTGTGTTTCAGTCTTTTAAATCGATTAGAAGATGCAATTCGACTATCACTTAGTCTCACTACAGATTGTAATGAAAGATCCTTTATTGGACGTACTCAACAATAATGTTAGTTCAATTTTGGGTTAGACCAACTTATAGTTGAACATTTTTGTGGAAAATGGTTTTTAGTATCCCTATTAAAATTAATGCCCGATATAATTTCAAAACATGAGTTATCTAGCAATCAGTCAGTTGTAATACTCACTTGGTAAAAAAATTGTGACGATCAACTAGGTATTCAACAATTTCCGGTTCCTGATAGTTGATATATCTCATTTTATATTTTAAAATTTCAAACTGCATTACGCAAATGGAGCAAAGCGATACGAAAAAAAAATCAAACCCCATAAATATGGGTAGATTATGGAATATTATCGCTATTTGGCTGATGTATACTGCAATCCACCAAACAGTACCTATTGGAACCCAACAAGTAACAGGCATTTCTCTATCGCTAGTATACCATGGCTTCAGCAATATAATGACGGTATCGACAAATATAGCATACCTATATAATTTCAATGCAAACATAGGTACTCTTATCAACCATTCTAAATTTTTCCTTTTATCAACAGGAACTTCATTTAGATTCCAAAGAAGCCTTTTCTCTTCAATAATATGCTTTATATTTCCTCTGTAAAGCCATATTGTTAAGTATCTAATGGATACTGCACAGCATAATAAAATTGACTCAAATTTCTGAGAGAAATTTAGTAACGTCACTTCGTCGAAAACAAAATTTGATATCACGAGGCAATATAGAATAACATTGTTCGTGACTCCCCACACTATATAGGGATATGCCCACTTTTTCAGTTTGAATGGACTATATCCACACAGTCCTAAATAATAAACACTTTTTTCAAAAACATCTTCTGATCTTTTTGGCATGTTTCCAGTGGTAACTAAACACAAAAAGAAATGTTTAACGATTACCTGATCGTTTGGAATGAATTGGAATCTTTAAATTATCTATACAATTGATTTTGAATAGCATTGGCTAATAGCATTAAGCTGCAAAATTGATCTCTTGAATGTTACATGAACTTAATGGCGTGACGGCATAGAGATGTATTTTGAGCTTAACCGAAAAGTAAGGAAGATCTTTAGAGCACCATAATCTCGAAAAGATATAATAATAATAATGATAAATGACTTTATTGACTGCACTGCGGAAATATTCACAATGTAAAAAGAATACAAATGGTAACACACAATAAAAAATCTATAATAGAAAATGAATTCAAACAAATTTAAATGCCGCCGCGCGATCAAAGGGCGCAATTCAGATGTGCACAATAAAAAAAATGGTGCCCACCTGCTCTTCCATTGAACCCACTCTTCCCCCTCGCATTAACCCTGCCCGGCTTGCTTGCAAATACATGTTGGTAATGATTCTGCTCAAGCTAAAACTCATGCAACGCTCCGAACAATTAAAAACATACGACGCACAGTGTACAATTTTGACACTATTAGTGCCGAAATCGTAGTGTTCACGAGAAAAAAGCTACCAAAAATTCAAAAAAAGAGTTGAAAGCTCAAGAGCTATAGATTGACGGAAAATTATTCACAAAACGGTAAAATTGTATCTACCGTCTTGAAAACAACGAAAAAGGAGTGATTTTTCGAAAAAAAAATCATGGATATGAGTGTCAGATGCAGAAAACATTTTTTGCCTAATATTCAAATCACTTTTCTAGATTCTTTTGTCAATTCTAAACAAAAAAGGTTCTATGAAGTTTTTTCGTAAAATGCACCGTTTTCGAGATATACAGCAATTAAGTTGTGGGGATTTACAAACATTTGGATTGATTTTCAACTCGAAAACTAAGCTTCAGAAAAGAAATGTTCAAAGATTCTTTTTTGATGAAAATTATTTGAAGATTCTGAAAAAAAAAATTTAGCGCGAAATTTGAAAATTTATACATTGAAAATTTTTTATACTTAAAATTTATTTCAATGCTTTAACGAAAAATTAGTTTTTAATCCAAACTCGTATCACTGTCATATGTCATGTCATCTGTTTCAGTACTTTCGCTGAAAATAATTTAATTTTTAATATTATAATATCGGAAGTTGAGCGTATACAGTGTGTTTCACGTAACACTTTCATTGGAAAATTTTTAGGTTCCCATTATTATTTTGAAATGAAATTTTGCTGTTAGTGGTTTCACTATCTGATCTTCCAAAATAAAATATCTTCACTTTTTCATTACTTCCGGTTGAACCGGAAATGACTGTCAACTAGGTACCATGGTTTGAATTAAAAGAATTAAGTATACAAAAAGATAATAAAATATATATTGTTAAAAAACATAACTAAACTAATACAAAAATAATGGACTTACCCTAAAGAACATACGATCACAATAAAACGCATGCTCATCTCCATATTCGATACAGGACAACTATTTGTCACAACACCCGGAATGTAACTCACTTCAAAATTACCGACTACCTTTTTGGTGAACCATTCTACCGTCTGTCAGTATAAAGGATATTGTTGTAATTACACTTAGTTAGCGTCTAGCAAATTTGTTCAATTATCAATATCGGTTGTCTATGCAGACTTAAAGTCGACAACCGATACTTTGCATTCGTGACATTATTTTAAACAGAACACCCTATATATTATTGAATATTTTGATTCTACACTGAAAAATAATGTCACTTTATTTGGATATGTATGTCTTCGTACCCCACTGTTTTCGAGAAATTAAATAATAATAATTTGTTTTGCCAATTGCAGGCCCATGTTTAAAAAATCATATCGTCTTTATTGGTCAAGATAAAACTCTAACATTTTCAGTCAAGTTGAAAGAAGGCATGGAAAATTGGTACAAATTCAATTTTTGTTACTCATTTATACAGGGGCTGCACAAAAAATGTTCAAACTTTGTACATTTCAAATACTTGAAACTCACTTTTTTCAAATAGAACGCCCTGTATATTTCCATGTCATCAGATTCTCTTTTTGAAAGACTCCATATTTTATGAATAATGCCCTATACCTAATGTTGACTGTCTTCGAGATAATAAATAAAATATAAATTTTATATTACTTTTATGCCGGTAAATACCGAGTGTTCTCAAATTTTGGGACGTTACTCTACCACCACATTTAACATGTGTAAGTTGCAAAAGTACTTCAATAAACTCTTTTGTCAATCGCTCCGTGAGAAAGATATATGACATTTTGTGATGGTGCAGGTAAATGGTTTTTTCCCAGAATGCATTCATGTGCGATCATCTTACTTACGAAGTGACTTCGAAAGAGGTTTATACAGGCATTTTTACAACTTGAACATGTAGAATGCTGTAGTAGAGTAATGTCGCAAAATTTGACAACACTCAGTATTTACCGCCATAAAAATAATATAAAATATATATTTTATTTATTATCTCGAAAACGGTCAACATTAGATATAGGACATTATCCATGAAATATGAAGCCCTTCAAAAAGAGAATCTAGTGACATAAAAATATACAGAGTGTTCTATTTGAAAAAAGTGAGTTCAAGTATTTGAAATGTTCAATGTTTGAACATTTTTGTGCAGTCCCTGTATAACTGAGTAACAAAAATTGAATTTGTACCAATTCTATAAGTACGCATTTCTTCAACTTGATTGAAAATATGAGAGTTTTATTTTGACCAATGAAGAAGATACGATTTTTTAAACACAGGTCTGCAATTGGCAAAACAAATGTATAACGCAAACCCCGCAACTAGGATCCGCGCACAGAATACCGGGCTGAGCTGATAGCCGGAGAAATGGGGAGGTTCTATTATTTACTAGTTGTTTAATGAAATACAA
>JAUIMX010000394.1:0-12408 GCA_033557805.1 Phaenonotum sp. SLE1380
TCAAATGAACCGCCAGTTTATGGCTCGCGTGACGTCACTCGCTGTCTGCGCAATGACATACCGTTTTCCTATACCGTAATGACAAATAACTAAGGGTAGGCTATGAACAAAAATGAAAATTGTAGTTTTCATTGTCTTGAAATTGACGTTACTATCACAATGAATTTCGATCGAGAAGAATTGTGTTCCATGATTTATATTTTAATTATTTATTGTCTGAACGGACGTATCATCAAAAATACCCGCATCGACGACAGCCTAGCCAGTTGCTCTTTAAACGGTTCAGGGAATGTTCTGAAGCAACGAGGTCCGTGACTTACCCACATAAGCGACGAACTAAAACATCTTCAGGTTGTTGTCGAAGAACCTAATATATCTGTTGGGGAATTAGAGAGACGACTGAAACTACCAAAAAAATCAGTTCAAAGAGTTATCAAACGGAATAAGTTTTATTCCTATCACGTTCAACTTGCACAAGCACCGAATAACGATGGTATGATGAACAAGCAGATATTTTGTGAATGGATTTTAAATACTCTGGAACCACAAGACTCGACCAAGGATATTTTGTTTACGGACGAGGCAACGTTCCACAAAAATGGTTATGTCAAATCGCCATAATCATCATCGACAACTTGAATCCACATATAGTGAAAACAGTTGACCATCAACATAGATGGTCACTTACTGTGTGGGCTGGCATAGTGAATGGAGTGATATTGGGGCCATATTTTTTTCGGGTGAAAGCTATTTATATTTTTTACAAATTCAATTTGAAGAATATATGGATGACATTAATATGGAAACAGTTAGACATATGTGGTTCCAGCTTGATGGTGCCCCTGCCCATTACCATCACGTAGTACCAGAAAATTTAGATGTAAGATTCCCAAATCGATGAATTGGAAGAGGAGGTCCTACTTCGTGGCCAGCGAGATCGCCAGATTTCTCTATGTTGAATTTTTTATGGGGATACATCAAAGACAAAGTATATGCAACTCCCCCTAATACAAACGCGAAAAATTAATTTTTCTTCAAATTTCGAAAATATCTTGAAAATATCGATTTTTCAGTAAAAGAGTTTTAGATAAACTTTCCTGTAAATTTGATAAGGAATCAGAATTTGCAATAAAATATGGGGGATTCCATTGGAAAAAATGTAGTTTAGTACTGGTAGTGTATCAATGGAACACCCTGTCTAATTGAAGAAACTTTTATACCTATCATTTTTGTACATAGCTCTACATTTCCGAGATAATATACTCTGTCGGATAAATGGGACATCTTTACATGGGAAGTGACTGTTCCATTCCACATATATAATTTTAGCGCAGAACAAATAGATTTATTAGTTTAACTTGAAAACCCCGTTTGTTTTTCAGATGCTATAGGTTCAATCATTCGGAAACCATGGAGATGGGGATTATTCAATTAGAAAATGGTCGTGTAGTTCCAGTTTTGGAAATGATTAGTGCGTCTGAGGATACTAATGAAATTAGGATGTGATTGATCTATTTTAAAATAGCGTATAAAAGAAGTATATCTTTGCCCAATACTTAGTGGGGTGATAATTTATTGGAATCATTGCACTTTAGAGCGCTACCAAGATCACCATTTTCAATATTTAGTTGATGGAAATTCAATTCCAAAACATTTCACTCTAGTTACTATTTGCTGTAGCCTTTTTTAAAATATTAAATGATATTGACAAGCATTTTGCAAATAAAAGCATCAATAGACAGATGCCGATTTTATTAAATGGTTCAGAAAATTAGCCTATATTTTGAATTTATCCATGTGATGATAGGACACTTGCAATAGAACTAGATCCGCTGTTGCATATACAGGCTGAGTTTTTTTTTATATTTCTTACAAGGATCTCAGTAACTATTGCAGATAGAGAAACGGTTAAATAGGGAAACATTTGCAGTTTCATGAGCCAACTTCAAATCAACTTACTTAAAAAATTAATTGCTCCTAGATATTTTGAAAAAACTGTTTTTTGACGATTTCTTTTATTCGCTCTAGTTTTGTTATTATTAGTTTTATCAAGAAACTTTAAAGGAGAAAGTTGTAGCTATTTAGACTTGTAATCAGAAGATATTGTTGAAACATAGATGTCACTGGTTATTTTGGAGATATTTACAATGATATGTCATATGTAATACTTATTTTCATAAATACAAGAGATACGAACATTTTACTGGAAACAAATGAATAAAAAGTTTCAAAAATCAAGATAGCCTTGATTTTTTTATACCAAATTCATTGTTTTTGGCGGCACGATCTATCATCTATAAAAAAGGAAGAATTCTTGTAAATAGAAAATAGTTTTGTGAATAATTCTCTTTTATATCCTGATCTAATCGTTAACGTCGGACCTAGAAAAAATTTGGAAATTGTATACATTTATCTCGAAAAAAAAATGTTCTTTTGAACATAAGCCATCGTTACTTTCGGACCCATAAAATCAGTATTTCTTCCCCGTTACAACCAGAAAAGACTCAATACTCTGTATTGAAATGATGAATACTTCTAAAAACCTAAAATATTCACTAGAATGTTCTGCGAATTTAGAACTGTTCAAAAATACCTCCATTATTATTAATGCATAAAACACATATTTCCTAAACAGAATTTGTTGCTTTCTCAATAAAACGTCCATCAGTATTATCGAAAGCTTCTATGACGGCTTTCCTAAGTTTTGTTTCAGTTCCTTATACTTGCCACTAAACTTTATTTTTTATTGTCCCCCATAAAAAAAACTCCAAAATAGAAGATTCGAGATAAAATTTATTTCAGGCAAAACTGTGTAATAATCAAGTTATAATGATAATTTCATTATTTCCCAATGCAGGGTAATTGAGTCTTTTCTGGTTGTAACGAGGAAGAAGTACTGATTTTGTGTCCGAAAGCATCGATGGCTTGTGTTCAAAAGAAAATTGTTTTTTTTTTCGAGATAAATGTATATACAATTTCCAAATTTTTTCCAGGGCTACGTTAACGAATAGATCAGGATATAAAAAAACTTATTCACAAAACTATTTTTTATTTACAAAAATTCTTTCATTCTTTATAGATAATAGATCATGGCGCCCAAAACAATAAATTAGGTATAAAAAATCAAGGCTATCTTGATTTTTAAAACTTCTTATTCATTTGTTTTCAGTAAAATGTGCGTATCTCTTGTATTCATGAGAATAAGTATTACATATGACATATCGTTGTAAAGAGAAAAAATAACCTTTTTTATGAGCCCACAGCCAAATATGGTTTCCATTTTTAAAAAACCCTAAAAGATTTTTCCTGTTAAAAAATTCACACAAACATGAATTTTTAAATTGCAAAGCAATTCGAAAACGCCATAAAGATATCGAAAATACACTAAAAAAATAGCAGAGGTAAGGAATTATAATTTAATTATATCATGTTGCGTTTATAGAAAAATAAAATCTGGCATTATTACCAAAAATGATCAAGACAGTAACTATCTTATAGATATGATTAAATTTTGTCAAGATAATGCTAATTATACAGGTGTCCCTTTTATCCGACAGAGTAGAATATCTCGGAAATGGAGAGCTATATCCAAAAAATGATAGGTATGAAAGTTTCATCAATTTTAGGGAGTCATCTTTTAAAATTATTTTCAACTATACAGGCTGTTCGATTGATACCTTGATTTTTTCAAACAAAACCTCCCATATTTTATTTCAAATTCTGATTCCTTATCAAACTTAAAGGTGTGTTTATTGAAAACACTTGTACCGAAAAATTGATAGTTTTCAAGATATTTTCAAAATTTAAAGAAACATTCATTTTTCACGTACCCATGAAAATAGCTATATTGCAAATGTTTTATTTACGCAGGAGCTGATTATTTGCAAAATTTTAAAGTAAGCTATGTTCTCCATAATGCCGCTCACTTTTTGTGAATATGATTCAAAATGGCGTCGTATGGTATAATCAAATATAAAAGATTTCAAATGATTATAACTTTAAAATTTTAAATGGAACACCACATATATTCTTGTATTTTCTAATAGGTCGTGAATAAATCCACATATTTCATCAAGCATGTCCTATACCTATCTGTTGTATTTATAGAGTTATCGTTCAATTTCTATTAAAATTTATTTTATTATGCCAAATAACTAGGGGTAGGCTATGAACAAAGATGAAAATCGTAGTTGTCACTGTCTTGAAATTTGACGTTTCTATCACAATGAATTTCAGTCGAGAAGAATTGTGTTCCATGATTTATATGTTGGTGCATGTGATTTTGATTATTTACTGCCTGAACGGACGTATCATCAAAAATACCCTCATCGACGACAGTCTAGCCAGTTGCCCTTTAAGCGGCTTCGGAAACGTTCTGAAGCAACGGGGTCCGTGAGTTACCCACATAAGCGACGAACTAAAACATCTTCAGGTTGTTGTCGAAGAACCTAATACATCTGTTGGGGGATTAAGCATACGATTGGAACTACCAAAAAGTTCAGTTCAAAGAATTATCAAACGGAATAAGTTTCATTCAGTATCACGGTCAACTTGTACAAGTACTGAATAACAATGGTATGATAAACAGGCAGATATTTTGTGAATGGATTTTAAATACTCTGGAACCACAAGACTCGATCGAGGATATTTTGTTTACGGACGAGGCAACGTTCCACAAAAATGATTATGTCAATCGCTATAACCATCATCACTACGACAACTTGAATCCACATGTACTAAAAACGGTTGACTATCAACATAGATGGTCACTTATTGTGTGGGCTGGCATAGTGAATGGAGTGGTATTGGGACCATATTTTTTTGAAAATATCGTTTCGGGCGAAAGCTATTTATATTTTTTACAAAATCAATTTGAAGAATATATAGACGACATTAATATGGAAACAGCTAGACATATGTGGTTCCAGCTTGATAGTGCTCCTGCCCAGTACCATCACGTAGTACCAGAAAATTTAGATGTAAGATTCCCAAATCGATGAATTGGAAGAGGAGGTCCTACTTCGTGGCCAGCGAGATCGCCAGATTTCTCTATGTGGAATTTTTTATGGGGATACATCAAAAGCGAAGTACATGCAACCCCCCCTAATACAAATGAAGATATGAAGGCGCGCATAAGAAGATCCACAAGAGCTATCGATTTGAATACCCTATAAAAATTTGCAATACAACTATTTCCATGGATACGCGAAAAATGAATTTTTCTTCAAATTTCGAAAATATCTTGAAAACTATCGATTTTTCAGTAAAAGAGTTTTAATTTGATAAGGAATCAGCATTTGCAATAAAATATGGGGAATTCCATTCGAAAAATGAAGTTTAGTACTGGTACGGTATGAGTGGAACACCCTGTGTAATTGAAGAAACTTTTATACCTATCATTTTTTCGATATAGGTCCTCATATCCGAGATATTCTACTCTGTCGGATAAATGAAACACCTTTACAAGGGAAGTGACTGTTCCATTCCACATATATAATTTTAGCGCAGAACAAATAGATTTATTAGTTTAACTTGAAAATCCCGTTTGTTTTTCAGTTACTACAGGTTCAATCATCCAGAAACCATGGAGATGGGGATTATTCAATTAGAAAATAGTCGTGTAGTTCCAATTTTGGAAATGATTAGTGCGTCTTAGGATACTAATGCGATTAGGATGTGATTGTTCCATTTTAAAATAGCGTATAAAGGAAGTATATTTCTGCCCAATACTTAGTGGCGTGATAATTTATTGGAATCATTGCACTTTACAGCACTATCAAGATCACCATTTTCAATATTTAGTTGATGGAAATTCTATTCCAAAACATTTCACTCTAGTTACCATTTGCTGCAGCCTTTTTTTAAATAATAAATGATATTAATAAGCATTTGGCGAATAAAAGTATCAATAGACAGATGACGATTTTATTAAATGGTTCAGAAAGTTAGTCTATATTTTGAAATTATCCATGTGATGATAGGATACTTGCAATAGAACTAGATCAGCTGTTGCATATATGTAGTAAATTTTTAATTGGAGTGGAAGTAATTGGACTTCGTCAATTATAGCTTAAATCTGTGGTAAAGGGTGCAATATCCAAAGAAAACCAAACATGAGTTCACATGAGGTGTGTCATTTATTCAATAGCTAATAATTCGCCAAGAATTTCTTGGCATTTTCAAAGCCTCCAATTAATTTGCTTTTTCTTGTAATTGTAGGCTTTGAAAATGCCAAGAAATGCTTAGCGAAATATTAGCTATTGAATAAATGACACACTTTATGTGAACTCCTGTTTGGTTTTCTTTGGACATTGCACCGTTTACCACAGATTTAAGCTATTATTAACGGAGTCCAATTACTTCCACTCCAATTAACATTACAGATGGAGTTATACCAAAACATCAATATGACCTACGGAGAAGAATCAGCAACAGCATTAAGAAACTGGTTACGATGCATCAGAAAATTAACGTCGTACAGGAACCGAAGGATATTTTTACTGGAATGCAAAAGAAGAAAAAAGGTCCCGACTCACATTTTCAATTTCACAAGTAAGGCCTACGCAGCAATTGAGAAACACGACCGACACACCAAATTTCACCTGGATAACAAGATAAAAAAGTTAATAATAGCTTTAATTAACGTAGACATAAGAAATTAGAGAGTTTTGGCACTACTACGATATACGATATCCGATACGTTATACGAAATATTCACGTGACTATGATGCGAAAAGATCCCATATCGTATCGCTTAAAACAGAGTTTTAGCACTACCTTAAACAATACATAAATAGTTTGTAACACTGCTAGAAATTTTAGCCATTTATCGCAATTTCCAAGGGGTTTTCGTTCACTGTCACGTGACTATTAGTGTATAACGTTTGATGCGTACTAAAACTCTCTATTGTTACAAGAAAATCTCTCTTCTGGAGTGTAAATTGAAAGTTAATATAAGTCTAGCATCGGAGCGCCTCCCTCACCACATCCTTACAGATTTTGATTCAATACAGAAACAAAATTATAATAAAATGTTTAATAATATTAAAAAAAATATTTTAAAAAAGATGCACAAATTAAATTCAATTCTTTTAGGTAATAATTCCAATATTAAACTACAGAAAGTTACTCTAGATAAATGGTTCAGTAATCATAGTAACGTGGATATACCAGAGCATATTTCTTCAAATTTTGGGCTACCAATTTTTGCACTGGGTCCTAAATTTACTTTACCCGTTGAGTTTTCAAAAATTTCGGTTTTTAAACTGCTTGCAGAGGTAGAGTGAGTCATAGCTTTGCACGATGAGGAGGTTGGGGATATGGTGAGGGCGAGGTGTGTTAATCTGATTGCTAATTATAGAAATAGGCATAACTCTAATTTTAATTCTGGTCTGGGGATGCAAATGGTGATCTGTATGATGAAGCAAGAAGATTTTTGAAAGAAAATCTGTAGCGTGCAGATTTCCAAGTATGAGAACTTAAATTACTCGGAACTAATTGTTTTTAAATGGAACTCCCTGTATATTTTTATGTCATCATATCCCTTTTTTATCCAGAATACGCTAAACCCAATATTGACCGTTTTCGAGATAATGACTAAATTGATATTTTTTGTAATTTTTTCACGAAAAATACCGAGTGTTGCAAAATTTTGGGTCATTACTCATTTTTTTCTTTTGTCGCTCCCCAAGAAAGATATGATATGGTTTTTCCCCATAATGCGAATCGAAGTGAGATCATATTTGTGAGGTCATATCTTCCCTAGGAAGAGACTTTTGAACAAAGTTTATAGATCATTCTTGCTAATTAAACATACGGAAATTGCTACCAAAGTAGCGACCCGAAATTTTGCAACACTCGGTATTAATGGGGAAAGAAATGACAAGAGAAATGTCAATTTAAAACGGTCGACTTTAGGTATAGGGTATTCCTTATGAAGTATGAATCCTTTTGAAAAAGCGATTTGGTGACATAAAAATATACAGGGTGTTCCATTTGAAAAAATGAGTTCCGAGTAATTTATGAAAACTTTTTGTACAACCCCTATATACACTAAGAAAAAAATTGCAATTCGTATCAATTTTCCATATCGTTGTGCAATACTACCGGAAATATGAAAGTCTTATAACAAATGATGAAACAATATATGAGTTTTCAAAAATAGGATGAACTTGCACAAAAATTGACATTTCAGGTAATATCTCGAAAACAGTGAGGTTAAGTCATAGTTTTATGTTATAAAGGTCCTACTATTTTTTAATGCGTAATCAGAAAATGCAATAAAAATAAGGGGGTGCTATTTAAAAAAAAACTCGCCACATAGTGATTTAGATACTTTCGGACCACCCTGTACACGGGAAAATAATTTCTGGTTGTAGCTCTTATTATTATAAACAACTTTTATGTAAAACATTTTTTGGTAAAATTTATATTTAGAGCATGAGAGCCCACCCACGCACTAATGATTCACCCTGTAATCAGTTGTGCGTACAATGAATATGTCGACATATTTCTTTATTTAGTTACTATTTACTCAACCAAGAATAACTTTTCATTCTGTATACAATATGCATTTATCATTGGAGAATTGATCCTGTGTTTATCATAAAGTATCTTGTAAATATCAGATTTTAGTTATACTTGAAGTATTAAAATTACAATAGGTAATTACATCTACAATCTCCATTTATTTTATCGCATTTTATTTTATTTTTTATTTTATTCATTTATTTTTTTAAGAAATAATATCATTAATCTTATATATTCAATAAGTAAATATTGTAATATATCAAATAAATTTTACTCACAATGCCACCAAGGTCGGTATAAGCATTTTCGTTTATTTAGCAGATAAAAATATGACCTGTACATCTCTAGACGTCTCATACTATCCTGAAAGTGACGTAAATGCATATTTTTTTAAATATATTTTTGTATAGCGCCACTTTTCGCCCTTTTGGGCCTATTGGGCGCTCTAAATGCATATATATTTTGATATTTAAAATTGCAAAAAAGCGGGAAGAAGAGCTACGAATTTGAAAAAAAAATTGCTATAAGCAATAAATTGAAAATATATTGTTCTTTACGTTTATTCATAAAATGTTCTACTCCGAAAATATGATCAAATGAATCAAATTTCGAACCTCTACAATATGTGCAAATCTTGACTATACTACGACATTAATCAATAAACAAATTAAATCAAGATTCAACCCAATCTTTGCAAACACTTCCGATAATTCTAGAAGAACTGATGATATATTCGAAAGAACAAATCAAAAAGTTATCTAGTTTGTAAATTTTCTCCGTGTAATAAGGATGTTTCAATATAAATACTTCCATATTGTTATTTATTCTCGTAGGTCGACAGTTTCGAAAACCTAAGTTTTCATCTTCAAAAACCCCTACAAGTACAAGCATAAACATTCTTATTAATATCTATCAATTACATGCTAAAAACTTTGATTAAAAATTAACAATTTTGATCCGTAAGTTTCGGGAAATCGAGAGGAAAATTCATAAACATAAACTTTTAAATTGCAAAGCAATTCAAAAACGCCATAAAGATTACGAAAATACACTAAAACAAATAGCAGAGGTAAGGAATTATAATTTAATTATATCATGTTGCGTTTATAGGAGAATGAAATCTCGCATCATTACCAAAAATGATCAAGACAGTAATGATCTTATAGATATGATTAAATTTTGTCAAGATAATGCTAATTATACAGGGTGTCCCTTTTATCTGACAGAGTAGAATATCTCGGAAATGGAGAGCTATATCCAAAAAATGATAGGTATGAAAGTTTCATCAATTTGAGGGAGTCATCTTTTAGAATTATTTCCAACTATAGAGGCTGTTCGACTGATACCGTACTTATTTTTTTCAAACAAAACCTCCCATATTTTATTACAAATTCTGATTCCTTATCAAATTTAGAGGTTAGTTTATTGAAAACATTTATACCAAAAAATTGATAGTTACCAAGATACTTTCGAAATTGAAAGCAAAATTCATTTTTCACGTACCCATGAAAATAGCTGTATTGCAAATGTTTTATTTTCGCAAGAGCTGATTATTTGCACAATTTTAAAGTAAGCTATGTTCTCCATAATGCCGCTCACTTTTGTGAATATTATTCAAAATGGCGTCGCATGGTATAATCAAATATAAAAGATTTTAAATTATTATAACTTCAAAATTTTAAATGGAACACCCCATATATTCTTGTATTTTCTAATAGGTCGTGAAAAAATCCACATTTTTCATCAAGCATGTCCTATACCTATCTGTTATATTTATGAAGTTATCGTTCAATTTCTATTAAAATTTATTTTATTATACCAAATAACTAGGGGCAGGCTATGAACAAAAATGAAAACCGTAGTTGTCATTGTCTTGAAATTTGACGTTTCTATCTCAATGAACTTCAGCCAGAGAACACCGAGAACGGACACTCGGACTATCTCACGGCTAGGATTTTGTATGCGCATACTTCAAAATGGTGCCCAGAAATCAGCTGTTTGTGAAAGCTTGCCTTCGTTTTCTCACTTGTTCGCTTTTTCTAAGTTAGATAGATAGTTGGTTTATATTTTTGAAGGTAGATTAGTTCATGTAGTTCAGTATTTCTATTTCTTTATATTTTAGTGTTCTGCGTAATTTTATAATGATTAAAGACTGTTCATATTATAATTACTAAAATAGTTCAGTTTTTGTATCGTAAATTTTTAATCAAGATGAATACTGACCTTAAATGCATAACATGAATATATTTTACTTCTTTTTAACAAAATACATGTAATAATCGACATTAAAGAAAATTTCAATAAGATATACTCATTAAAAAACAAAAGTTGAGTAATGATTCATTTATAAATTATTTCAAATTTGGCGCCACGACACAACCAAGACCCTGGTCAAGGTCACTCAAAACACGAACCCGAACCTCAAAGGGACGACAACTGGTGTCCATCCTCGGTGTTCTCTGCTTCAGTCGAGAAGAATTGTGTTCCATGATTTATATGTTGGGTGCATGTGATTTTAATTATTTATTGTCTGAACGGACGTATCATCAAAAATACCCGGATCGACGACAGCCTAGCCAGTTGCTCTTTAAACGGTTCAGGGAATGTTCTGAAGCAACGGGGTTCGTGAATTACCTACATAATCGACGAACTAAAACATCTTCAGGTTGTTGTCGAAGAACCTAATACATCTGTTGGGGGATTAAGCAGACGACTGGAACTACCAAAAAGTTCAGTTTAAAGAGTTATCAAACAGAATAAGTCTCATTCCTATCACGTTCAACTTGTACAAGCACTGAATAACAATGCAGATATTTTGTGAATGGATTTTAAATACTCTGGAACCACAAGACTCGACCAAGGATAGTTTGTTTACGGACGAGGTAACGTTCCACAAAAATGGTTATGTCAATTGCTATAACCATCATCACTACGACAACTTGAATCCACATATATTAAAAACGGTTGACCATCAACATAGATGGCCACTTACTGTGTGGGCTGGCAGAGTGAATGGAGTGGTATTGGGACCATATTTTTTTGAAAATAACGTTTCAGGCGAGAGCTATTTATATTTTTTACAAAATCAATTTGAAAAATATATAGACGACATTAATACGGAAACAGTTAGACATATGTGGTTCCAGCATGATGATGCACCTGCCCATTACCATCACGTAGTACCAGAAAATTTGGATGTAAGATTCCCAAATCGATGGATTGGAAGAGGAGGTCTTATTTCGTGGCCAGCGGGATCGCCAGATTTCTCTATGTTGAATTTTTTATGGGAATACATCAAAAGCGAAGTATATGCAACTCCCCCTAATACAAATGAAGATATGAAGGCGCGCATAAGAATATCCATGAGAGCTATCGATTTGAATACTCTACAAAAATTTGCAATACAGCTATTTTCATGGGTACGTGAAAAATGAATTTTTCTTCAAAGTTCGGAATCATCTTGATAACTATCGATTTTTCAGTAAAAAAGTTTTAGATAAACTTACCTTTAAATTTGATAAGGAATCATAATTTGCAATAAAATATGGGGGATTCCATTCGAAAAAATGAAGTTTAGTACTGGTACGGTATCAATGGAACATCCTGTATAATTGAAGGAACTTTTATACCTATCATTTTTGGATATAGCTCACCATTTCCGAGATATTCTTCTCTGTGGGATAAATGGGACAACTTTACAAGGGAAGTGACTGTTCCATTTCACATACACTGTGTTCATTTAAAAACGAGCCACCTTGAAAACTTTTTTGCTATTCAATTTTAAGAAAAAAGTCGAAACAGCTCAATTTTGGTTCGGAGGGGGACAACTTTTGGTGAGATATGCCACCCCCCAACTGCAACCCCTTTCGCTCCACTACC
>JAUIMX010000395.1:0-12400 GCA_033557805.1 Phaenonotum sp. SLE1380
ACAGGGTATACAGGGTCCGCCTAATGTTCCGGAACGGATCGATTACAGCCAAACGGGACGTGACATCGATGCCGGGTTTTCGGGATCGTGTTTTGCTAATTTTTATCTATCATTCAAAAATAATTTCAAAATTGTGGCATAATAATAGTAATAATAATTACAATACAAACTATTTTTTGAACGGAACACCTGTATATTACTTCAGAATTGAATTGCTTGGTGAAATACAAATATAATTTATTCCAGTCAATTTTCATTTACATCTATTGGTTTTCGAGATATTGACAGGTTTGTGGGAAAAATTAGTTTTGTATACTTTAGTTCATTACTTTGTTACACAGCTACCTTAAATAATAGATTAATCATTTTCAGCAAATTTTCAAACCAAAGTATGTTTTTCAATATCCTGTATTGAAAATTGTTTTCTTTAGTTTCCACAATACCATACCCCAAATATACCACTTTTCAAAAGTAAATAGAACACCCTATATATTATTGTTCCAAACCATCGTACTTCCTAGATACTTCATTTTATATTCAGCATTCCTTATACCTATCTCTCTCAGTTCAGGAAATATTCAGCAATTTCATTGAAAAAATTCAGATAACGTTAAAATAGCTCGCGGTGGCTTCAATTTTTCAATTGTCATTTATACGCAGTGTCAGTTATTTCAGATAGATCACTTTTCACTTCATAGTCATAAAAAATGGTTCAATTAAATGAATATGAACGCATTACATTGTTAATAGAATTCTGCATCAGAATTTGAACGTTTCGACAAGCATGTGATGTTTTCAATAATACTTTTCGTGGCCAAAAACATATTGCAAAATCGGTGGTGTTTCGAGTTTTCCGTAATTTTGAAGCCCAAAGACATGTTGAATAAAACATTTAGGGTTTTGTCATCACTTGTTGCAGACTTTGGGTATCCAAATTATAATAAATTCCTAACATACCTTTGGGCTTCAAAATCATGAAAAACTCTAAACACCTTCGATTTTGCAATATGTTTTTGGCCACGAAAAGTATTATTGAAAACATCGCATGCTTGTTGAAACGATCGCTTTATGTCGCAAAATTCTGTTATCATTGACAACGTAATGCGTTTATATTCATTTAATTGAACCATTTTTTATGAAAAAGTCTTCGACTATGAAGTGAACAGTGATCTGTCTGAAATAACCGACACTGCGTATGAATGGCAATTGAAAAATCAAAGCCACAACGAGCTATCATAATCTTATCTGATTTTTTTTTTCAATGAAATTGCTGAATATTTTCTAAACTGAGAAAGTTAGGTATAGGGAATGCTCAATATAAAATGAAGTACCTAGGAAGTGCGATGGATTGATATAATGATATATAGGGTGTTCTATTCGAAATTACAGCGTTATTTACTTTCGAAAAGTGGTATATTTGGGGTATGGTATTTTGGAAACTGGAGGAAACAATTCAATTTTTAATACAGGTTATTGAAGAACATACTTTGGTCTGAAAATTTACTAAAAATGATTAATCTATTATTCAAGGTAGCTTTGTAACATATTAATGAACTAAAGTATACAAAACTATTTTGTCCATAAATCTGTCAATATCTCGAAAACCGATAGATGTAAGTGAAAATTGACTTGAGTAAATTATATTTGTATTTAACCAAGCAATTCAATTCTGAAGCAATATACAGGGTGTTTCATTAAAAAAAATAGTTTGTATTGTTATTATTATTACTATTATTATGCCACAATTTTGAAATTATTTTTAAATGATAGATAAAAATTAGCAAAATACGATCCCGAAAACCCGGCATCGATATCACGTCCCGTTTGGCTGTAATCAATCCATTCCGGAACATTGGGCTGATTCCTATTTTATCCTGAATTTTCTTCATTTCAGTTCAAATTTTGATTCATCTTGCCTAATTTTATGGTATTATTTGAAATAGAGTGCAACACAAAAGTGAAAATACATAAATAAAAATAATAGAATTGTTTCAAGTTTGCAGTACATTTGAACTTTTGAGTATTATTGTGAAAGTTATTAATTTGTGCTCTAGAAATGAAACCCTAAATCAAAATTTCTGGAAAAGCAATGATTTCGAATATAGAACATATTCAAATGAAAGATGTATATGTAATATGCCTGTACGATACTTTATTCAAATTGACATAGTCGCCGTCGATTTACAAGCAAATTTACATAGTAGAGTTATCCTAATGAAAGAATTTAATACTTTCCAATCTAAATCGAGGTACAGATATCATATCACATCAAATTTGTCATATTTGCCAATAATGTTGACACTGAAGCCGAGTAGCACAAGACTACGAAGAGATAACTATTAGTTGTTGACGAGTTTGACATATTTTAATTCATCGTTCATGTTTCCTGATCCAACTCGCAGATTTATCAAGATGTAACAACTTGTTTGCAAAGCTGATTTGCAAAATATGGGACCCTTAATATTACTAATTTTCTACCAATTTCTAAATACTCACTAGATGTTGTAATTCCACTACGTAGAACAATTTATATTATTTTCGCGTGTTCAGGAATGCAGTAAAGGCGTTAAACTGATATGTTGCTGCATATTAATGAACTATGCTTTTTATTAATAGACAAATAACCCAAGGATAATTGGTTTCCTTTTCATATCTTAAATAAATTTACCCCAGAATAAATGCATCAAACTAGTTGTTTAATTTTCAAAATATCCCAAAACATCGTTTGAAGTAAACTTTCTACTTTAATGTTAATATTTGAACCAATGCAAGTTGAAATGATATTAAAAACTTCATTTCACTTCAGAGGCATGCTTTCTATTCTGTTTTTGTTTCAGGTGCTTATATTTCAAATATACAAGAAAACCGCTGCAATTTCAGAGCAACTAGCCTCAAAATCAATAGTTTGTGTTTTTGTTATTGGAGTTTGATGAAATATTAAGATTATATACTAGTATTATTATTATTATTTATTTTACGTCGGCCTATTTCTGCTACTAGGGCTAATCACCGGCGATAGGGATTAAGACTACTACATCTGCGAATTTCGCCGAAGCTCCCAGATGATGAGGCATTTTTGGTTCTTTTAGCAATGAGAAACCGGGAATCGAACCATCGACCTTTAGGTTCAGAAGCCAATGCCTAGACTTTTGAGCCAATCCCGGCGACATTATATACTAATAATTTGTAGATTTTCTATTGATAGAAATTAATCACACACCCCTTCGCCAACTTAATACTAGCTTACATTCAACAAAATTGCTCCACTATTCAACAGTGAGTGCAATACTTTTTTTCAATTATCCTACTTGTATAAAGAACATTTGAATATCAATTACATTTCTCTACATGTATAATACTTTCCTCTACCTGATCAAATCTATTTATTGAAAGTATATACTTCAGATTTAGAAGCAGAGCAACAAACCGATATTGTGTTAATTTTATCGCGTCTTGCACTGTTCTGAAAATGATATTCAATGACATAAAAACATACAGGGTAAAAAACGCGATTTTCAAGTAAAGTTTTTATAGTGGGAGAATTTTTACGCAGACCCTGCGCGCTTGAAAGATAAACATTGAACTCAAAATAATTTTGAGATCTTCCTTCAAGTTTATTGAGCATATTTGTTTTGTCATGACTGATGAACATATAAATAGCTGGTCAACAGTCAGGAGCATATTTATGATATCAAAAAATAACGATTATCATAACAAAATTTTCCCCCTCCATAACCGAGGTACGGTAATACAAAACCATCTTTTTCGAAACAGTTTCCATTCTATATCTCGAAAATTATAAGAGAAAGAGTAATGAAATTTAGTACAGATGCATAGTTTTCCAAGTTGAAGACATTGAACTTGCAGGTTTTATGGAACTTACAGATTTTGACAGTAAAACAATGATCTTAGAACAAAAATTTAGGCAAAACTTTTCCGCTGGTTGAGTTTTTGCCAAAATCTGTAAATTTTTCGAAACTTGCAAATTTAATATCTTTAGCTTGGAAAATTGGGCCTCTGAACAAAATTTTTTGTTACTTGATCCGCTATTGTTTTTGAGATAGATGATGAGACTATTTGTATATCAGAAGTGATGAAGTTGGTACTGGTACTAGTTGGCCGGTTGAGGAAACATCCTGTATAGTTGAAATTGATTTCAAATCGTTTTAACAGGTGAAATGAAGAAAGTACTTATCCCAACGTGAAAATATTCATTTATTTACAGGATAACGCGTTTCGAAACACTATGGTTTCATTATCAAATCCCTACAAAAGTCAAAACATTACTTCACAAACAGATTAAAAACATTATCTATTACTTACTATAGTTGCAACAGGTATCAATAAAATATTAATTTCAATTTTAAATGAGAATTTGTTTTAACTAACATGTGCCTTTTCTTCTTGTCAATCGTCATTAAATGTTACAAGCTAGCCACTACAATATAATAACTTTGGAGTAATAAAATAACTCACATGTGTATTATTGGTTTTATATCAGGTGTCACATGTCAGCTATTTTATTACTCTAAAGTTATTATATTGTAGTGGCTGGCTTGTAACATTTAATGGCGATTGACAAGAAGAAAAGGTACATGTTTGTTAAAACAAATTTTCATTTAAAATTAAAATTAATATTTTGTTGAAACCTGTTGCGACTACAGTAAGTAATAGTTAATGTTTTTAATCTGTTTGTAAAGTAATGTTTTGACTTTTGTAGGGATTTGATAATGAAACTATGGGGTTTCGAAACGCGTCATCTTGTAAATAAACAAATATTTTCACGTTGAGATAAGTACTTTCTTCATTTCACCTATTGATATAACTCTCATCTACACCAGTGAAAATCATAATCAAATCGTTTTATACCGGAACCGAATCAACTTTCAATTTATTATCCGATTTTTCTTAGGACCAAGGATTTATATCTTAGAACAACGATGCTGACGTTGACAATATCTGTGTTTGAATACTTGGATTTTAAATCCAAAGTACAATTGAATAAATAATTGTAGAATTATATAGATCCAAGGAAAACTAAGATATATTATACAATTCTTATCACTTTTTTCTGGAAAACTCATTCACCGATGCCAGATAGACAAGACAGCTTGTGTATCAATATACGTATTCAAGAAAATAATGGAAACATAAAGTTACTATCCACCTGTCAGTTCTTAATAATTGACATTTTCAACAAGACACTTGGGAAATCACAGTAACTACATGATTAAAATTTAATTATTTCCAAGGAGTAGAACTAATTCATACCAATAAGCTACACAATCCATAAATAGCTCGGTTAGGTGTAACATATTACTAAAACTTTTCTTCGATTATTTCGAGTAGTGCAAACTTCACGTAACTCCAAATTCAAATGAGAAATGATTCGTAGTTCAATTTTAATGAATTTTTGAAAGTATGAATTAATAGAGAGCCCCGATGAGTGATATATCAATTCGCGAAAATCTGTTATAATTTATAACTAATAATAGTAGCAAGTACTGGAAAACGGTCACAGTTTTGTATTATTTTCTACATCGGAAAATTTGATCATTCTGAAAAAAATGCCCTCCACTAGCATCAAGTGTAACTAATGGTTATCAAAATAAGCATGAAAGAAAAATGAATGACATGCGCGAGTGGAATTGATTGAGAAAAATTCTCTGCCATTGCTGACACTGATCTAGTTATAAGGCATGTGAATTCACTTTAACGTTCATATTATAATTCTATCATAAAGTATAACGAATTTCAATGACTTTCTAAAATAAATATGTAATTGAGAAAGTTTCATTAAAATGAATAAAATTCCATTCGGAATTAATATATTAACTAGCTTCAAGTTTGAATTTTGGCCAATAGTACTCAATTTCAACTTATCTACAAAGAAAGAACACAAAGTCATGAACATTTTCAAATATTGTTCCAATTATAGTATATATACCGCCAAAGTGAGTACACGTTATCAAATATGTTAACTAAAATTTTAAAAAGTTATTAATATTCACGGATATTGTTCGCGGTTTTAGAGGTTTTATTGGAATTTTTATTTTCATTTTGACAAGAATGTTATTAATGCTTCCAGAATAACACACAAAAATGCAACTATAGGGATAAATGAACAATTATTCAATTTTCAGTTAACATATGGCTTTGAACTGAGATATAAAAGATGTGGTTCAAACTTCAAACTGAAAGATATGACTTTGCAATGATACCTAATATATTTTCAGTTTGAATTGGGTGAAAATTCCAGATGCGGAAATATATATTTCAAATCAGAATCAAAGTAAACATGAATAGCAAAGAGTTTGAAAATAAGAAAAAAAATTAGAAAATCAAGAGGAAAATCATATCTAAGAAAAAGTAATACCTTTCATGAAAAATGAATTGATCTTTATTCTTTTATTCATCATGTTGAAACTAAATTTTTAATTTTAATGATAACCAAAATTTCAGTAAAAACGGCCACATACAATTAAACTACAGAGATTCTGTATTGAACTAAAGTATCTACAAAAACTAATGGAACTTTTCAACTTCTGAAAAAAGACTCGTTGCAATTGAATAAAATATATCTGTCAATGTTCTTGCCCTATGGGTTTAAAGGTTTCAATAACAAATAAATTGAAATTATCACGCTAAAACTATTGAATTTCAAAATTGTTATAATCAGCAATAATTATTATTATTACTACAATATAAAAATTTCAAATATAAATTTTGATCTGACAATAGGATATTAAAAAAATGAATTCGAATTTTATTTCAAAGCATTTCAATTCAGAATACATCTCTAACTCCTTTGGAAGATCATGAAAAGATATATTGTCCATATTAAAGAAAAGTTATTAATGCTGAATATCTTTTACAGATTGTATTTTCCACTTTTTTTATAGCATTCAGGTGATAGAACGTAGAACGTTTGTGTTAATTCTGTAAAATTTGAATAAGCATTTTAATTAACTGAACAAAAACGAAAATATACCCCTGATTTTGATTTATAAATTAAACTTTCTGCAAAAGTTGTGGAGTGAGGAGCGCCAAACTTCTAGTCGTGAAAGAAATGCAAGTTTACAGTTTAGAAATTTCCGAGGTGTTTTTTACACGTATGAAAATCCGCAGAAAGTCAGTAAATATTAATAGGAACTCCCAATAAAAACATAACTACACGGTTTTGATTTTGTGCAATTGGGAATTTCACACAAACTTTCCCTTAACTTTATGAATTGGAAATTATTGTCTACTTGTATGAATAAATCCACAAATCATGTCTATATCGATAACAAATTAAGTCAACATGCGAAAGTTGAATGGAAAGTTAAAAACTCACCTGTAAGTCTTCCGCTAATCCAGGTCTTCGAAAGTCCTTTTGACACACGGTCGCACGCAATAGATGAATATGAGCCGTAGCGCGCCAGATTTTATATACAACATCACCTGTGGAAAGACCGTCGAGCTTGCGCTATCATCGGACCACCTCCACGCGAACTTTTGCCTGTGATCAACCCCTTATCTGTTAAACATTTACACAACCAATTGCATGTTTGACAAGTCTACTTATTGCCGCTATGGAGAACGACTTTCAAATTAACTGCGTCATTGCTCTAATTCTCTATTTGAAGTATTAGCTATCTCAAATTTAATTTGATATAGGATTAACTTTTATCAATTCCTGCCTTATATAAAAGATATGTATTCTTCTTAATATGTTATGGCTGGTATGAATATATTAGCAATATGAGTAACGCAGCGGTAATATGAATAATAAATGTTATTGTTGGATAACATGATAAATATTATCCAAGTAATCAGTTTGCCGGGAATTATCCATAATGCTTTTCATTTATTGGGCAGAATGATACTAATAAGTTCCTTTTCATGATAACTTTATTCTGTCAATATAATTGATACAATTAAATACTAGAGAAACATGTATGTTGATATTATAATGAATATATTTGGTCATTTGGTAGTTTAGGTATACAAAACAAAGCCAACAATGAGTTAATTATGATTGAGTAACACGATATACAGGGTGGTACACGAAAGTGGATCACCCCTATAAAATCAGCTCTCCAACGAACTCGGTAAACAATATAATTCCCATTTGAAAAAATTAAGTCAAGTCCCAAAAACTGAAACGGTGCACAACAAACAGTTCCTGTGGGCTCAATAAATAAGATATCACTATAAAAAATGTATTGGGCAAATTGCAGCATCATTTATAAGTAATATTAATTAAAATAAAACATTTTTGAACAACAATAAAATTTTTTTTTTCAGAAAACATTTTAATTTATTAAAAATGGTCATATGTGGTATCACTGTATCGGGAATGAGGTGTATTATCAAAATAACTCAAAAAAAGTACACGCTGCTATTTAAAATAACGAAGTTATAGTCCATTTCCAGTTAAATAGGAAGTGCCCCATTTCATTTTAGGAAGCCGTTAAAATCAGTATGCTGTGTAATATACCCTATGAAAAAAATTATTTGAAAATCTCTAAAAAATCAGAATTTTATAGGGGCGGTCCTCTTTCATGTACCACCCTGTATAATGAGACCGTGAAGTAGTGCATGAATTCATTATTCAGAAATAACGATTTTGATGGCAAAATCCTGAAACAGGCCGAACTTCATGTGAAGGTACGTATAATTTTACGTGGAGTATTGAAGCCCAACTTCAACCCCTCATGCAGGGGTAGTAATTTTCTAAAATCTCTACATTTGCACGTTAAAATAGGTACAGGGTGTTGAATTTTATATGGGGCTTTGATTTAAGACCCCATTACAGTCAGTAACTCTCAATATAATATTTGGTCCATTTGAATCTAGAAACAAGCCAATATTTGGTTCTAATAGAAATACCTTGTAATGATAATATTTTCATTCGAATACAACTCCTAAGCCGGGGGTTGAAGTTTTCAAATATGTGCGATCTATTGTTAGAAAGGTTGCAAATTTATAAAATTGGTCGCTTCTTTTTAAGATGTCAATTTTTCTTTGTTTTTTTGAAATATTATTCCTTAATATTTTACAATTTTCAAAATTTTTTGCTTATATGTATTGAAAATATCAAAGCTTTTTTGAGGATATTCTACACGACTCATCATCAAAATCGGAAATTTTTAAGGGATGCTGCCTCTTACTTGAGGATTGAGTTTTAGGGTAAATTCCATCATCAAAACGTATCTCTATTTGAAACAAAAATGGACCTGTTCTTTTATTCAGAATTATTAACTACCAACTAAAAATTCAAAACAAAATTCACTCTTTATCTTCTAGGGCAAGCCTGCACAACTCAAATCGTTAGAACCGCCAGATGTTATTGCAAGAAGGGGTAATAATTATAAACAACTTATTTCCTTCATAAATTATTTAATTATGATGTTGAAAACCTAATATAATCAATATGAATTTTTTCCTTTTAATACTTGATTTTAAAGAAGTTTCAGTGCTTTCTCTGCGCAAAATAGTTCAAATATCAATTGATTTTTCCTTACAATTAAGTGTTGAGTTCATTCAACTCATTCAAGTTTGGAAAAATTTCAATTTAGATCGGATATAACTAACAATTTTCACAATTACGGGCATTACATGCTCTAATTGTAAGACTTGACTGCACAAAGACCGCACATGAATATTGCAGTGGTATTTGATTAAACACATTTTCAGTGATGTATTGGAAATTTCAAGACCTTCCCAACGATGTACCACATGACCCCTTTTCAGATTTGAAAATATTGAAGAATTACTACCCCCACCTAAAGGGTTGAAGGTAAAAATCAATATCTGACATGAAAAGATACCCTCCTTGGAATAAAAATCTATCTGTTTCAGAATTTTATCAATAAGATTGTAATTACTAAAATAACGAATTTCTGGGCTACTTTACGGTCAAAGATACAACGAAACTAATAACATAAAACATGGTTATATCTCAAAAATTGTTTGAATTATCGAATTATTGTATATGACAAAAATGTCTTAAATTTAAGCGTACTTTCGAGTACTATTAGTTTCTACGTCCCTGCAATCGTTTGACTTCTTCTTGGCGTCGCGACGCCCAAATTATAAAAAACGCCAACAATATTTTCAATCTGAACAAAAGATTTTGGCTGTAGTGATCACATGCTTTTTACAGAATTCAAAAATCTTCATTGCTTCTCATGATATTGGCGTGCGGCGTTTTAAGTGGGACATACTGTACATACGTTAACTTCAGTACGCGCCTTAGGTTGCATATTGGGAAAACCTTTCCAATGAAATTATCAACTTTCAAACGGCTCTACCGGCTTCCGAAGGATACATAAAGTTGTTTGGGGGAAACTGTCTTCAAACGTGTTTTCTTGGATCATAAGTGCAATTTCAGAGCTAATTTTTTTCCATTTAAAATGCCATTAGATTGTACGTACACTTCATGGTTTGAACTTTTCAAATCAAAATTTTGGCATTTACAGAAAAATGAGATGCAATGTTGGTGGTGAAATGATTGTATCATTCCGTATTGTGCGATCGCTCACTGACAGCATTTCACTCGATCAAAAGATTCTTCTTTTTAACGAATGTATCGTTTTAATGGTGATTTGTCAACTGACAGAGGACGATTTTCCACTCTGGATTCTCAACTGAAAGGAGTTTTCTTATGTTAAAATTGCGTTTTAAGAACTAATTTTTTTTTCCATTGACAAAGCCATGCCATTTCAATGTACGTTTCGTTGTTGGTACTATTTAAATCAAGATTTTGGCTTTTGCAGAGGAATTACATGCAATGTTGAAGGTAAAATTACTTTATTATCACGTAATGTGTGAACGCCCAAGATTCTTATTTGCCGAATTTAAGTTAAGGCTACCTATTTTTCTTGATATGCGCCTTAGGTTGGAAGGAAACTATATCTCTGCATTTTTCTAAATGGCCTTCCCGGGTTATGAAGAAGATCCAAAGAGGTGGTTAGGGGTGAATTTTCTGGAATTTGAAGGTAAATTGTTCTACATGTCATACAGTATACACCTGCCAAGTTTCATGATGGTGCAAAGAATAACACAGGTCAACATTTGATCAAAGGAGTATCACAGTACCCCATATGGATATCTGGTTTTTGGGGTTACCGATTTCATTCCCGGGGTCGTTCGATCTCTATCACGTCAGGTTCAAAGTCATTTCAAGGTCACATATACAGTGAGACCGAATGATTTCATTTTGGGAATAACAGTTTTAATGATAAAATTCTGGAACAGGTCGATTTTTATTTCAAAGGGGACAACTTTTCATGCCCAATATTCTTTCCTAGCTTCAACTCTTCAGGTGGGAGTAGCTACCCTTCAAAATTTTCAAACGCGATATGAGGTGTAATCATACATTTTATGAAAGCATTTTTAAACGTCTACATTTCTATGTTAGAATTCTCAAAACCGGCCGATTGGTTTCAGAGATACAGGATGTTAAATTGTACATGGGAGTTTCGTTTTTGGATGCCATTATTAGCCAATAACTCTCAACATACCTATTGGATCGTAAAATAAAAAGACAAGTCACTTTTCATTTCAAATAAGGATCCCTCGCTACGTCACTATTTGCCTTCAAGCCTAACCCCAACACAAGGGATGGCAACCCTTTTAAAAATTTCATTTCTGTAGAGGGGTCATGTGATATCTCGTTGAAAAGGTCTTCCGATTCCTAGTTCATCATTGTAAAATTTGAAAAATCGGACAATGTTTTTGGATATAAAAATAAAATGAAAATATTTGTTTTTCAGTTTTTGAATCAAGGCCCCATATCTTCTAAGCAAATCGTCCGACTTTGAAAATTTTTACGGTGATGAGCTGGGAATTTGAAGACCTTTTTAATGATATATTACACGACTTCTCTTCACATTTGAAAATTTTATCCCCTTTGACCTTGAAATAACCCGAATTTGACCTCTAGATAACTTTGCTGGGTAAAATGAAATGGATTCAGCGACCCAGAAAACTGTAATATAATTTTTTTCAAATTTCTTGTAGCAATTTTTCTATGTTTGATCTTGAAATGACTTTGAACCTAACGTGATGGAGGTCAACCGACAACGGCAATGAAATCAGCGACCTGAAAAACCTCGAAATACCTATATGGGGTACTGTGATACTCCTTAGATCGCATGTTGACCTGTGTAATTAGCCCGAAATTAATTTTTTGCCAAAAACAAAACCGATGTACCTATACGTATGAGTTCGATTTTTTTATATCAACCACCTCTGACCGTTTGCACGCATTTTGGTTTTTATTCTCCAATTCTACATGTCATACAGTATACACCTGCCAAGTTTCGTGATGGTGCAAAGAATAATTAGCCAGAAATTAATTTTTTGCCAACAACAAAACCGATGTATACGTATGAGTCCGATTTTTTTTATC
>JAUIMX010000396.1:0-12396 GCA_033557805.1 Phaenonotum sp. SLE1380
AAATTATTACAACATTGGTTTTGAAAAAATGTAATATCAAAACTTCATTAGTTAGACGATCAAAATAATGAAATTACGTTCGAAAAGGTTGGCACTTATTTGTTTGCTATGTGTTTGAAGCTTAGGGTGTTAGGTTACCTCGCCTTCCCCTAATGCCAACTATAAAAATTTTATCCCTTGGCGGGAAATTTGAACGTCGGTCAATCATTCTGGTTCACTCTGTATAATGAAACAAAACAAGCAGGTTTGCATATATGTGGTCATTTTATGTTCTACGACATCAAAAACAAAGGTTTTGAACCAAAACTTCCCATCGATTTTCTTGTTTATACCTAGGGGCGAAATTTTGGGTCATCTTAATAACAATTATCTGTGTGCCAGGGCAAACATTCACAAAGATAAGGTAATATAATATATTTGCTCCAGAATAGGACAAAGGTTACACACAGAATCCGCCCTGGAAAGCCTACCACCAACCCTTTTGTATGTACTTTGTCGATTATATGTACAGCCCCCGATTAGATAGTACCCCTTAAGGACTTATGCTGTAAGTTAACCTTTAATTAATAATGATTTATCATGTTAGGGGTGCTTGCAATATTGTATCGAACTACTATTAATAATCCTCACCTTTGGGGTGAGTATTGAGGTTGAGTAAGCTTTTTTCTTTGACGAACGACCAGAAGCTGACACTATGGAAATTTATCATTACTATGTTGCTGATATTCAACATTTTATAACTGTTTATGCAAACGAACAAGAAAAGTAAGAATTCTAAGTAGGAGGGTTTGTGGATAACATACTGCATAAAAACAGAATTAAAGGATCGTAACAGGAGAAAGTAAAGAGAATTCAATTATGCACAACCTAAAAGTTTTAGATTTGGTGTTTTTAATGTTAAACGGTGTACAGCATGTCCCCGGATGGACTGAAATATAGGAAAAACTTTTTTATTTGTAATTTATAGCGAAAATGTCATTCTTTATAAGAGTTTTTGCTTGTCTCTAAACCTCTAATTCTAAAATAAAAATCTAAATATTCTTCTCGACCGCTTAGAGAATCTAAAAAACGTGAAAATGTATGCAAAATTTTCCAAGTCCCAAAGTTATTCTTCAAATCACATCATTCTGTTTTCTTCCGTAATTTGCCAGTGTCATTAAATATTTGTCAGTCTTTATTTCCAGTTAATAATAATTAAACAAAGAATTTACCTCAATCGATACTATGGAACTGGCGAAACTACTCACATGGCTCCGAAAATTTCCAGAAGAGTTCCCTGATGATAACGTGTGTTTGGATAGTTATAAATTTGGTAGGAAAATTTGAAAGAACAGGTAGCGTACAGGACAAGAGAAAAAAAATGACACAAGATGCTGCTACAATAATGGCATTAGTCGGTTGGAGCCAACCCAAAATTATCGTTAAGAAAAAGTTCTGCACAACTGAACATTAGCAAGACACATTTACAAAGGATTTTCAAAGAAAACAAAATTAAAACTTTTGAAACCATTTTTATACATGAGTTGAGAAATGGTGATGATGCTCTGCGTTTAGAATTTTGTTCATGGGTAGGGGAATACCAGTTGGCAAATCAAAATTTGTGCAGAAACATTATTTTTTCGGATGAATCGATATTTACAACTAATGGCAAAATTTCTTCACAAAACGGTAGATTTTGGTCGAGAGATAATCCAAATTTCAAAATTGTAACAGGAAGTCAATATTATAAAAAAAGTGAATGCGTGGTATGGTATTATGTATGGATAAAATTACCGGTCCATATTTTTTCAATGAAAATGTAGAGCTATTACAAAATTTTTTGTTGCCTGCAGTGATGGATGAACAGAACTTTGCAAGTTTATTTTTCCAACACCATGGATGTCCTGCTCATTCAAAATTGTTAGTGAGAAATTTTCTTCAAGAACATTTCGAAAACAGTTGGCCGGGGCTCGTTCACCCAATTTAAACCCATTGGACTTTTTTTATAGGGTTATATCAAATAACAAGTTTATAGTGTTGATATGGGGAATAATGTCGAAATTTTGAAATTCTTTTAGTGAAAATATGCTTCATGGTGTTTATAGAGAATTTGTATGTCGTGCTGAAAAGTGTGTAGAGGTAGGAGGGTATCATGTTGAATGAAATAAAATATTTTCATCTACTCAAATACCTATTTTTTTGTTTAAAAATTAGCCCTAACATTGACAAATATTCAATGATGCTGAAAGAAAACAGGATAATGTGATTTAATGGAAAACTTTTTGACTTGGAAAATTTTTGCATAAATTTTCATGTTTTTGTAGTTTTCTTAGCAGTCGAGAAGAATATTTAGATTTTTATTCCAGAATTAGAGGTTTTGAGATGAGCAAAAACTATGATATAGAATGACATTTTTGAGATAAGTTACAAATAAAAAAGTTTTTCCTATACTTCAGTCCATCCAGGGACAGACTGTATATTCGAATGCTAGACGAAAAACCCTTCTCAACCAAGCTGAAATGACTATTTTGCATGTAATCACACAGCTTTTATCCAATTTTTTCCGTAATTTCATTCATTTGCAGTGATTTCGAAAAAAATTCCAAATTCAACGGAAGCTCTACCCATCTGGGAAAGATAATTAATTTATTCGATAATCCAATAATATAGATCAAAAATATAAGTAGAAAATATCCCAAGCCTTCAATACCTCCTAGAGGCATGAATTTTTAACAACTATAACATTGAAGTACTATGCCTAAACGAAATTGTTTTTGAATTATTAGAGGGGGTTTAGCACGCATCAAACGTTATACGTTATACACTAATGGTCACATGACAGTAAACGAAACCCGCTTGGAAATTGCGATAAATGGCTAGAATTTCTAGCAGTGTTACAAACCATTCCTATAACGCTTAACGTATGAAATGGTAATGCTAAAACTCTTTTTTAAGCGATACGATATAGGTCCTTTTGTATCGTAGTTACGTGAGTATATTGTATAACGTATCGGATATCGTATAACGTAGTGATAGTGTTAAAACTCTCTATTTCTAATTTTATCATTACGTGAAGCAAGAGGTGATTTTTAGACAATCAATTTAGCTTATTATAACGTATAAAAATCGCGCGGTATTATTCGAAATTTGAATATATATGTAAATTCGGAATTTCCGGCAAAATTAGCTCCTGGAATTTTGAAACGGTGCTGTAAGCATCTCGCATGAGTTTCAAGAACCACTGCTACTTTGCATCGACCCGTGTTGTGGCGCGTATAATTTCCCCTAAGGCGCCATAATATCTTCATGAATGGAGTTTTCTCAAATAAAATTAATTTCATTTAGCACAATGGCGACGAGTTTGCGATTGCCCAAGTTTCTGAGTGAGGCCAGACCATGTTATGAACCTTCTCAAAGAGATTAACGTTTCATTTTATGGAAGGCATTTGGGACAGTTTGATGTTTGTTAAAAGTAACAACCCTCTCAAACAATTGCACAACGCACGAGACGGTTTTATGGGTTGTTCTCGTCGAACCATATTTTCATACAGGATTCTATGGGTAATACATCAAAACCCCCCAACAAAATTTCGCACATACCCTAGAATAAATTTCTTGCAAATTCGGACAATGGACCAACAACAATACTCGTAAATTCCTATGTAAAAGAAGGCAATTTCGGTATGCGTGACGCGGGGCCTTTGTCCTGCGCTTACGTTTCGTAGATAGCGCCGTGAAAAATGCCACCTTAAAGTAGACAAAAGATTCACGAAAGATACAAGTGATTTACATCATGCATAGAGTTCGTGACCATCTCCGGCAAAGCCCTCTTAGATAACGGCTTATCAGATGCGCCCTCCTCCTCGCACTACAACAAAATAACGAGCCCCTTTATATGGTAATTGTTTAATTTAATTGCGGCGATAAATGTCTGATAACTCTGTTTTAAAAATAACGCCGAAACCATGTCTAATAATTTTGGTATGGAAATTTTTTCGGCGAGTTGAAACTTCTCTTTTGCATGCTATGTTCACAAGGTATTTGAAAAATAGATAAGGAACCTTTATGTATAGACAAACCAACCTTTGAAGGTGGTTTCCAGCAATATTTTTTTGTTAATATCTTTCGAACCGTCCAAGGTACAAACACGAAATCCGAGATGTATGCTTAATTTTCTATGCAACATTGGATGACTTTATTAATGAAAACTTTACTCCTTGATCGGGAATTAACTGAACATTGGTATTATTTTTTCCCGTATTGATTTTTTAGGTTTTTCTATCTAGAATATAACGTTGTTGTATTATTTCCACAAAATGCGCAGTTGTTGAATATTGATACTCCAAAGGGAATTGGGCCAGTACCATAATACAGACAGAGTAAAGATATGATACATCGCGGTCCCAATTTCGTGTGACGTTAACGGTGACAACAAAACTGTATCTTCATATGGTAATGCCGTATGCGCAACACTATTTTACTCATATAAAACGGATTTCAAACGTATTTTGTATTATTTCTGTAATCAGATAACCAGTAAACGTTCACTAATTCAATAACGATTTGAATTTTAATTACTTTGTCTTAATAATCTGACGCAAAAGTGGGAAAATCCGGGGACTACTTCATCAACAACCTATAAGTTAGTCAAACAGAGGTTACAAACTCAAGTTCGACGAGTAATCGTCAATTTCCATGAGTAGTTAAAGAAATATTGATCCAAGCTACATTTCCACAATATTCATAATAATGAAATGTATACATATTCAACTTTTAAAATGTTATTTGGATCATCAATGCGCTTGAGCGCCTCATATAAAAATATCTATATTCCATAGAGGGTTCTTTTATGAAAATTTCTGCCAGTTACCTTTCAGTTAATAAGGATCAATCAAGTTTAAGTTCTTAAATAATAAAAATAGACCATTGATTTTTTTCATCATTTTAAATAAAACAAGTATTAAGCAATTAAAAAAACTCATATAATTTTAACTAAATAACTTCAGCCATTTTACGTTTTTTTACAATGTTTTATCTAGTAAATTTTTATTTATTAAAAGTCTACAAATTTTCAAGGGATCGTCCATAAATTCGTATATAATCATCTTATGAGCAATGTTTGGCACACATTCTAACATTTTCTATATTAAAAACGTATTTTCGTTTACAAGCGTTGACCCACACAATTGATTAATAAGTACCAAGCCTACACTTTTTGAATGTTTATGCCCTTTGGAAAGGAGAAAAAAACCTAAAATCGTATTTTAACAAACTTTTAGAGTTATTGTTTGTGTTGCATGACTTCACTGCACAACGCATTTTAATAGATAATTATGAATCAATTGTGTACATAAAAGACGTCCAAACGAATCTATAATACTACACGATTTAATAAATACGTCAGAAATCGTGCGGAAGAAGCTACTCACGTCACCCAGCTGTTGTCACCAGTGACGTGCGAAGCTCCGCCTATATATGCGCAAGATCATTTCTCTCTTCTCTTTGTTTCTTGGGCCAGTAATCACTTGTATCACTGTAGTCATCATCCCTTTGAACTCTAGAGTACATCATGTACATTACGACGAGATAGTAGTTGAGTAATGTTTTTGAAAAAAAAAAAATGGAATTTCTCATCGCAGCGATATTTCGTGGTCGCAGAATAGGTGAAAGATGTACGGTACTAAATCTGTCGAATATGATGGTGCTTCAAATCTTCAATTTTCGAAATGGTTAAAGTCGCGATTAGCCTTGATAATTATTTTTTCTCAATAAACCTGATCTTGATACTTGAAATTTGTTGAAAGGTTATTTTGATTCGGTTTCTAGAGAGGCCCGCAGTTTCTTAATAATGCATTTCGGGACCATGGTTGATACAGACTTTTGGTGTTATTTTAAGACGAAGAATCATCCTTAGTTGTAGGGCAACAACTTTCAAGGACACCTTGTATATAAAGGCGTTATAACGCTGTTTTTCATAAAATCAACTTCGCAGTTGAGTTTTAACGCAGAAGTAAGTTTGTAACGCAAACGGCGTTCTAAAGTTTTTTTTGTATTCGTTGAGTGCTGGTATATTCGAAAATTCTATCTACACTGAAACAATTTAAAGGATGTTAGTTCTTTTCCCGTCCTGGCTTCCAGTATCCTTCCAATAATAATAATAAAGATATTGTTATTAGCGGACGGAAAGTCGTTAGTCCATTCGAGCGAAGCAAACGTGACCTTTTCGCAGTTCTAAAAAGAAAATTTAGAGAGAATAGCCTAGACGGTGCTTAGTTTTGAGAATCCCTAGGGCATGTTTGGATGTGAAGCGGGATGGGGGCGATCCTCCCCTTGTCCTCCGTCCATCTGGCCGACCGTCAACTCTATCGATCACTTTATAGCAAGTCTGAGTCACCCAAATACAAAATGCGACTCGAAAACGAGAGCTAGCATGTGAATTTATGAAATTAGCAAAGATACTTCGGGGACCCTGTTAATAGAATCCATAGCATGTCTCTTTGTCTTAATGGAAGTCTGTTTTTCTTTCCCCGCTTCAAATTAAGGTTTCGGGTAACGACACTTGGAACTTTAACAGCTCAAATATAATTAACGTTTCTTTCCGGAGCTCATTTCAAATAAAAGATTAAGGCCTTCCGAATTTAATGCTTGCAGGACTAATGGATGTTTTTGTCCCGTTGGATGCCGGGCTCGAGTTTACTGCAAAAATAAATGAAGTCCATCGGAATGTATATTGCAGGTTGGTTCGATTTGATTGGCACATATGAGACTTTCATTCCAGAAAAGTGTTACTTTATAATGGTATGTCACTAAAGCAAATACACCATGAGAATGTATTTCAGCAATAATTTTGGAAATACTGAATAGAGTTCCAGTCGTACACAGCGGAAAAGTAGTGATAATAATTGGCAACAAAATAACAACAGTTAAGAAGCAAGTGAAAGTTTTCTTGAGAAATTAGGGATTTGTTCCTTTACTTTTGATAGTTGTCTAACACTTGAAAAAACTCGAAACGGAATTTATACGTATGCAACTTTAAGATGACAATTGCTACGATATCGAATAACGTGTTTAGAAAATGTCATTCCAAATTGAATAGTATTTAGATTAATCGCGACACAATTGAACAGCTTTGTCATTTAGAGCCATTTTATCTAACATCGGTTAAGTGTAACCAAAGGTATAAGACAAATTGATATTCCAATCTTTCTTTACTATTAACCAGTGTTGAATAAAACTAAACTAAGTCGATCAAAATTTGTTTGTTGTGCGCATAACATTAGACTGGACGAACGTTTAAATGTCATCTGTGAAAATGACTTAAATTTTGATTGTTTCGATATCTCTCCATTGCAAAGTTTTTCAATAAAATTGGTTTGTTCACTAATCCTTTTATACCAAATTATGCCGTATTAAGGTGACTTCATTGCTATCTATAGTCCTATACAGAGTGAGCCAAAATGATTGACCGACGTTTGAATTTCCCGCTTGAAAAAGTTAGGGATTTTGCTTATCAAGTTAGAATCAGGGTTTGTAACCAAACGTCAGTGGCGGTCCTAACATTTGTAAGTTTGTTGTTTTTCTTGAAACACAAGTATATTGCATAAATATCTTCTCATTTAGCAACGAAAGGAAAGGATAATTGATAGATAACTATCTAATTGAATTTTTGAATCCAAAAGGACCCTAATTAATTAATTAAAATTCATCTTATATTTGGACCTGACCTATTTAGGATGACAGCTATTCCGAGACGCCTATGGGTGAAACTTGACCAACAGTAATGCCAACGATAAAAATTTTATCCCTTGGCGGGAAATTTGAACGTCGGTGAATCATTTTGGCTCACTCTGTATCTAATAACATGTAAGAGTAATTTTCTTGCTTTATTAATGACCATAAATTTTTGAAATTTCGAATATCGAGTCTTATGCACCTTTCCCAAGTTAATAAGTTCTGATTTTTCAAATTGATTTGAAACAAAGTTAGAGAATTATAAGCATTTCAGTTTTATTTTATCATACTTTGGTGGAGACCAGAAGTGTATTATTAAGAATTTCAAAAATCGGTTTATGTATTGCCTTAGTCGAAAGTACGCCCAGGAAAACTGTTTTGAATAAAATTCTCTGGATTTATCACCATCTGAGATTTTTGGTAATACTAACACACCATAAAAAGTGTAATTCCAAGCAATTCTGAGTTGAAAAATTTTCTTCTCATTGTGTCAGTATAAAACAAAAACTGAAATTTAGTTTGGAAAGAAAATATATTTCAGCGATTATCACAAAAACGATGAAGTATGGACACAGATTCTGTTATAAAAGTTTTATTGTTTTGCAATGAGTAACCGAAAAATGTTATAAAAATAGGGTTTTTTTTATTTAAAAAAATTCACCCCTTGATGATTTAAGTACTCTCGGACCACCCTGTATATGGAAACCTAATTTACTATCATAGCTTATATTACGACAAATAACATTTAAATGAAACATTTTTCAATGAAATGAATATTAAGAAAGATATTTGCCCCTACTCGGACTTTTGGGACACAGTGTGTGTATTCATTCCTATCGGTGAGTATCTTCTTATCAATATATTTGGTTTAACAGCTCTACATACTTTGACTAATTAGTTATCTTCAGAACATGTAAGTTTAGACCGCTGAGAAGCATTTTGCAATTAAGAAAATGAATGTTTCAATCCCATTTGGCATGCTCCAAATACTCACATTGGTCGGTATGGGAAAATCTTCAAGTTTATTGTCTCGTTAAACGGTTGCATATGAAACCAACAATGTATGAATAAAATATTTGTTCCCTAGCCTATTTCATTGTGAAGATAGAACACTCGATTTTTTCAATTTGTGTATTGTTCTTTTGAAGAGACAACTTAATGGTGTTGAAATGGTTTTTTGTGAATCAACGCCTTTGAAATGCTTTATGAAATAGTAGACGAAACGTTGACAAGTTACGATCCCTAATCTTGAGTAATAATATTTATTTTCCTATGAAAAACTACCAAACAGATAAATCGAACTCACGAATCAGGTTGGCGACTTTATAAAAAAAGCATTTTCAAAATTACATTCAATTGATGTTTTCTCATTATGTGAAAAAATCCCGTTTTTTAAGCTCATAACCCCAACTTGCTTGCTTTATGCCACCTTCCGCTATAGAAAAAGGAAAATAAAAACAAACGTACAAAGGAAAATTAATCTAACGTCGACATGGTTCACGGTTGGGCAGCGTTTCCTTTAATGAAGAGAAAGCACAAGTTTCACTTTCAGGGAGAAAGAAAAATTTATACAGCTATATCAAGGCAAACAGTTGGCGAGGACGTGTGCCCGCTCTTCGTGATATATAATTGGTAACTGATAGTTTTGAAATTAATTTTGTAAAGGCCGTTTAGTTTGAGACGCGGTCCGAATAAAATTGCCGTCGAAATAAATCTTCAATTACGACGAAGCCAAACCTAAAAGGGATCTTATTCACAACGGCAATAAGATAAATAGCCGGGCGCTTTAACGGAAAAGTGCGGGATCTAGAGGGTGTTCGCGTGCATGTGGAATGTAATAACGTATGATCTAGACAACCGCGCGCTCGTCCTGAACAAGTGACAACCGGCAACGGAACAAATGACTTGCGACTCGACTCTGGATGCTAGACGCGTTTTTCTGCATCTTCTCAGTTTCTGCGTAGGTACAGGTTATTTTCGACGGAGAAGATGGATGACGACGCGTTTGAATAAGAATTAATGTACGTTCAGGGAGCAGAGAGAAAAAATTTATGGATTATACGTTGATAATTGTGCGAATGTGGCGCCTTGAATTCTAGGGATAAAACGATATTCGTCTATTTATATTCAGTACCAACAAAATACTACATGTGTGTCCCAGGACGAGATACTTTGAAGCGGAGTCCTGCTGAATACGAAATTCTGGACAGAATTTGCATGCCAGGCGGCGCGGTGCAACTTTACTAAATTTTAGTTTCCCAAATGTTTCAAATGATGTAGTGTGTAGTGCCTAAATTCGACAAACATTCGAGTACTTGATGAATGTGAACTGATGTTTTTTATTTTACTCCTTTTTTCTTTGATAAGGAGTCCATGGATATATCTGAAGTATATCAGTGCGATACATACATCGCCAAAAATTATTGTATATCCCCTCCCATAAAACTCAAATCACTTGATGTTGTGTAAAAAGGATGATGTTTATATTTTGTGAAAATGAATTACTTTCTGGCACTTTTGCTAAAAGTGGTGAAAATCTGTTTATTTAGGTTCAAAGTTACCTGGTTAAAATAACAACGCATTCCATAGAGAAAGAATTTTCGTTATACATGATGGAGGTTCATAAAACCACCAAATAGCAAGGAAGGGTAATGTGTATCCACGGCGAAGAAATACTTCATCCGCTGTTAAATCAAAGCGGCATATGCGCAACAATTGAGTTTTTGGGTTGTTGGTGTCACAAGATTCCTTTTCTCTTCCCATCTATTTTTGTGACGAACAGGCATATGGTATAGGAAAATTTGATCGATGCATAAGGTGGCTATAAGGTGAAGCAAACAGAAAGTAAAAGGAAAATATCACATGAGAAAACTTTAAAACGCTATGGTGAAAATTTTCATTTTGCAGATATGCCGCTTTGATTTCACAGCGACGACTTGTTGTAGAGTTAGAGAAAAATGGGAAGATCAGTATCATATATTGAAGAGTATATAATAGATGGCCCACTCACAACCAATTCCAGTACCCATTTTAGTTCGTGCCTCCCGTCGCTAGAGGCGCTGTCGTTTGATTTTCCTCATTCTTTAAAGTTAAATTATTTTCTATATTTATTGGTATTACCAATAACGTTTCTGATGAAATTATAGGAATTTCATGAGTAAAGTTACCACTATCAACAATATAATAACTCAAGATCTATAAATACATCAAAGTGAAGAGATGAAAAAAAATCGCAGTTTTTAGTAGAAATTTATTGTTATGAAACATTGGGGAAGTCAATAGTCACAAATTAACAGATACATAATATGAGGTGAATCCTTTGTTACCGCACTTCTCAATAATTTACCTGAACTGACTCCTATGCACTACCATTCACCCTACCAAATAGCTGTTTGTTCCTAAGTAATAAGAAAACAGAGGTAAGCCAAGACACCAGTTCCTACAGCTCTTCTATGAATATTATACCGACCTATAAGAACACTACGTAAATTAGCCCGTGTACAACCCCTGTATATCCCACTGATTCAAAGTTCCCACATGAAATGGTTACTTATCATTAGAAAAGCTATCAACTTAGTAATTAACTTTGAGAAATCAACTCTAAATATTGGTTTTCTGAACGAAAAACTGGTAGCGTATGGATAGATCAAAGAAGAAATACATACTACCGATTATAAAATATTCACCAGCTGCTGCAAATTTTATAAGGGGACACTGTACGAAAACACCTGGGCAGCAGTTTTCACTTCCATTTTTTTCAGGATATGTAGGTGTATCTGGTAATTTGTTCGACATTCTGGTGTGATAATCCCCAATACGGCTAATTTAATCGGCAATTACAACTATAAAACGTAAGGACGCGCTCAAAACCACGTTTGACGTTTATAAAACTCAGTTGTTTTTCATTGGTTAGTTGCAGCGCCTAAATTTGAATTTTTGCGGCCGGTGTAGGAACTACTCTTGCTCGTGACTCCTGCATTTTAAACGGAGCGCGCTGAGCATGATCAGTATTTTGTTAATATTCAACGAAGAAACTGAACAATTGCTGTCTAAACGCTTTGAATCCATTTTATTAGATCATACCAACGTGATACTCTGCTAATTTTAGATCCAGGCGACCTCCAAGAGTTCTTAGACTACTTTCCAGACACATAACCGCACGCCTTGATTGACCCAGAGAACGCAGGGATTGGCTTTTATCACAATACAAAAAAAGTCCTTTCAGATGAGACAAGGTTTGGATCAATGAGTGATTCTCAACGGCACACAATTTGGAGGCAACCAAGACGCCCAGAACAACATAACCTTTGCGAGAAAACGTGTTGCGCATTAGGGAGTGTGACCTTTTATGGTGGTATAATGTATGGTTATTGTACTTCACTTAGTTATATCGGATGGTCCATCTTAACTGATCACTAAATTTATATGGAATAGGGTGATAGCTATCTCAAACCCAAGGGGCAAATTGAACTAAAATATTTTCAGATCTGGAGGTACTTCCGGTTTGACCGGAAGTGCCATCAACTTCTTTTACTGAATAGGGAAAGTCATATGAAAGGTATAAATTTCAATTCCTCATGACAATAGCTTTCCATTGATATATAAATGTGGTCCATACTCTAACCACATCCGGCGTTATTCAATTTTTTTCTAAAAATTACGTAGATTACATAGGCCAAAGGAAAA
>JAUIMX010000397.1:0-12386 GCA_033557805.1 Phaenonotum sp. SLE1380
TTATCCGAATAATTTTTTTCTAAAACCTATATTTATTGAGCCACAGAAGCCGGACGCACTAAGCGACCACCCTGTATAGTGTAGACCTTGCATATAACATAATTGTTGAAATATTTCAATTTGATAATGGATTTATTATAGTAATTTATTTTTTTAAAAGAATCGCTGTGAAAATATACAGGGTGTCTTAGCTCGAGCCCACACTAAAAGTTTAGAAGGAAGTGGTATAGATAAAATTTTGAAATTCAGGAACTAAATTCTACTCAATGGACTCAAAATAATAAATATATTTTCAAATTTCTATTATTTCCGGTCAGACCGGAAAAGGCTTTAACTTTCTTATTTGAATGGGGAAAAGCATGTGAAAAGAATATTTTTGAATTGTACATGAAAAAATAATAATACTAATTTGTTAAGAAATGTATACCGGGTGTCCCAAAGCTTTTTTCCCAATAGGTAACTTTGTTATTTTTCTACCGGGGATGGTCGAAAAGTTACACACCAAAAGAAAATTTTTTCTTAAATGGAACATACTGTATATTATTTCACAATTTGGTAGTACTCATTCCTTGCTTTGCTAGGCTATCTTATTTTTGTCTCTTCGACGTACCATTACTGAGATAATCAAGTTTTTCTGTGATTATTCAAATATTTACAAAAATAAAAGAATTGAAATAAGTATGCCATGGAAATGGATAAAGGAATTTGTTATTTCATGTAAACTAATGAAATTTAGTTTAATCAAATGTCAGTTCATAACAATTATTGTTAGTAAGCCGTGAAACTGTTGAACGATATTCATTTGTACAGCAAAGGGTGTTGTGATTATGTTATTTTCTTATAGACATTAATTCTTGATATGGCACTACAGAAACAACGATTCTTGTTGGTAGGAACCACCAGAATTTACACCAACAATAATAAGAGGCTGCAAAATTTCAAGTGTAATTTAATGAACGCCATGTAAACTTTGAAATATTAATAACAATAACTAACATAAAGTAACAAATAACAATGAAAATTGTATCTAATAGAAATATAACAAAGTTTTAAAGTTCTAACACAATAAAAACAAAACTAAAGAAAATGTTCAAATTGTTCTCCATCGGCATTAACGCAAGCTTCAAACCGTCTTTTCACCTCATGGGTACGTACAGGCTGCTGGAATCATTCCACCCTTTGCTATACGAATATCGTTTGACAGTTCAACTTAAAACGTTATTTTACTGTGGTTATTTCCACGGCTTACAATAATGATTGTAATGTACTGACATGTAATTTAATTAAATTCCATTAGCTTAAATGAAATAATAAATTCTTTTATCCATTTCCATGTGTAACTTTTGGACTACCCTGGAAGGAATAATTTCCAGTAAAAAGTAGGATTCTTGGTGTAGACCATTCCATTTCATTTAACCGTCTTTCTATCTCTAATCTAGATTTGAAAAAACTCTTAAAAAACATTCTAACGGATATTCTAACAAATTTAAGATGAGGAATATAGTCCTGTAGAAACATACATTCATTTTGAGTGCGTGTTATCAATAGTTGAAAATAAAAAGTTGAAATGTAACAAAATTATTTACAAAATGAGAATAATTGAAAAAATGCAATAAATACGTATTTTGTTAGTGTCTAAAATATCTCGAAATAAGCTCACAGTCGTCGCTATTTTCATTTCTTCTCCTAAAATTTTGTTATACATTTTAAAAGCCCTCGTGCCGTTTCGCTGCATAGGAAATATTCTGACTTCATTTTCTTCTGTGATTGTTCGCTACACTGGCGAAATTCGCAGCATATACAGCCTACCCAGTAGCAGGTAAACACCTGTTTCTATTAAAAAAATACAATTAAACTATAGTTGCAGCCTCTCCCTCCTACCTCGATTATTTGAGGTAAATTCATGTGCATTATAAAAATTTATCTAGCTATTTTAGTTTTTGAGGTAATACAGGGTGTCCGGAAATTAGGTTCCCACACAACAACCGCAGATTCCTAAGGCCAAAATAAGACAAATTAACGAAATAAAGTTTAGTGACAAATAGTTAGAGGGCTTCAAAGTTCCCCCAAAAAATTACTTTTTCTCCAATTATTCCCAAAAGCTTTGACCAATTTTAAAGAAATTTGGTACATCCATATAATTTTAGACGTAGTTCATGATAATAGGCCCCGTCAATCGAAAAATTTTAGTAAAGGGTGAAAACCACCCTTACTCTTCATTGAATTCATCGAAACTTTGCGAGGTATTGAAATTTGGAAATTTTGTTTTTGTAATTGAAAAGTCTAATCTGTTAGTAAACTTTTTTTTATCTCTTATGAAAATACCGTATCTTCCATAGTTTTGGAGAAAAAACATGTTTTCTGAGTAGATGCTGTTTTGTTTCTTTCTATCATACATAGATTTGCATAAGGTTATCTCTCTCTAATTCGCCTTGGAGATATCCATGTAATGTGTTTCAAAATTGCAATTTTTTTCATCATGCACAATTTCTGCTATCTGTGCACGAATTCAATCAGATATTATTTTTTTTCTCCAAAACTATGGGCTATAGTGCATTTTCATAAGAAACAAAAAAGTTTGGAGATATATCAGTCTCTCTCAATGTGAAAAGAGAGTTGTTAAATTTTGATACCCTAAAAAGTCCTGAAAAATTTAATATGAGGGTGGGGTGGTTTTCACCCTTCACTAAAATTTTTCGATTGACGGGGCCTATTATCATGAACTACGTCTAAAATTATACGGATATACCAAATTTCGTTAAAATTGGACAAAGCGTTTGGGAATAATTGAAGGAAAAGTAATTTTTAGGGGAACTTTGAAGCCCTCTAACGGCCAAACCGGGCGATTTATCACTAAGCTTTATTTCGTTAATTTGTCTCATTTTGGCCTCAGGAATCTGTGATTGTTCTGTGGGAGCCTAATTACAGGACACCTGTTATTTTGTGACCAAAACTACCGCTTTAAAAATATCGATAAAAATGTTAAATCTCAATAATAGACATTTTATTCATATTTTGCGATCTCAAATTACATTTGTGAACCTTAACATGTTCGTAAGATCATCTTGAGTAGATACTTTCAAAGTCCTGTCCCTAAGGAGGAATTTTTTTCGTACAACGCCCTTTGATGAGAAAACCTACTAAATCCGCCACTGTGTACGTAAACGCATGAAAAATGTTCTGGAAATCCAGTTGGCCGGGTTTGGATGCGCACACGCACAAGAAACGCACTAAAAAGGGCCAACTGCGATCGTTATTTTTGGATGTTTATACCCCAATCCTTATTTTGTACGAAAACTTGCCCTTTACAAAGGTTCGATAACCCAGATTTTTTGGAGGCACATTCTCGAATTCCTCTTTCAAAAGAATATCTTTCCACGTTACAGTAATCACCATAAATTAGTTGCGAAATCAAAAAGTCCCATCTTTTTGATAGAGAACGCGCTTTTTAAAAGCACACCTACAAATTTATAGGTCGTTAGGTTGAAGACCTTTTGAAACACGTGGGAAAAAACAATTTAGATGTTTGTACTTTGGAGAAAAAATAGCAATTTTCACAAATTATTATTGGCAACATTTTCAATAATGATAATATAATAAAAAAATATATGTGACGAGTTTTCAAAATAATTAATAAATCTATAAAATATAGTTTTTGCAGTATTATGCAATATATTTTACTGCTGGGATACTTGGTTGCATAATTCGCAGGTAGAGTTAGAGCAGAGTATTGATTCATAAAATTCGAATCTTTTAGTGAGAATATACGGAAAAATTGCTGAAATTCGTGAAAAATACGTTAAATTATTGTAATTTTTGCTCAGTTTTGGGATTTTAAATCAATAAAAAGAGTGAAAGGTTAAAAAATTATAAATACTCTGAACTTTAGCGAAAAAAGGTCCTAAACTAGGTAACTTATTATACATATATGCATTACAGTATCTTTAGAAATCTTTCTTCAATACTTTTCTACGTAAATTGGAATTTTTAGTGATTTACATAAAAAAAATTAGAAAATTTTGCTTTTGCGACTGTATCATTGTATATACACCGTATACACGTGCTTTTTTGACGAAAAATGTGCGTTATACTCCGGAAAATACCGCATTTTCATGGAGAATTCAAATAACGTGGAGCATTTCCACTTTTTAATAATAAAAATGAGGACAAAATCAATAATACTAATTAAAATTTATTGACATTTAAGTAACAGCTTTAGATTTTGTAAGTGTTGATGATGAGTTGAAATAAATGAACAAAATAGTAGCAGATATTCTCGCTTGTAAATCTTGTTGATTCAAATCATGGGCCCATTCTACTCTGCCCCAATGTCCCAACTGAAAACAGTAGAAACATGATTAAACAATAAAGATTTGTTTATTTAGCAAATTTACCTGATATTCTTCTTCCAAACGTGACAGAAGCAAGGCTTTTTCAGGTGTTATGAATTTCTCACTACAAGCCAGAGTTAAAATGACAGATTTCAAGGTATCTACACCGTAAACAAAGCCACAAATAGAAGCAAAGTTGTAAGACATTAAATGTCGACTAATTTCAGTTTTTACAGTTTCTAAAACTTTAGGCCCAGCTATGTTCCTACTTTTACTTAAATCAATTCTGTATCTATCACAAAACCATTGTATGATTGGGTCCCATTCCTGTACTTGAAGTTTATACAAATCATCATCTTCACCAGATTGAAAAAGGACAGTATCAGTATCCATATAGTTTGTAATGTACTGAACCATGTCAAATTTGGTTAAATTGTTGGGGTTGTCTATGACCGTATTGCTTAGAGTTGTCTGAAACAGTTGTACATCAAATTTCTTTGGAACAGTTGAGAATCTAGATGGTTTAAAGCAGTTGAAAACCAAGTTTGTTTGAAATAGTTGACAATCAAGCTAGTTTGAAACAGTTAACTATGTAACTACTTTAAAACAATTGACAATCAAGCTACTTTGTAATAGTTGACTATCAAGCTACTTTAAAACAAATGACAATCAAGCTAATTTGAAACAGTTGACTATCAATCTACTTTAAAACAATTGACAATCAAGCTACTTTGTAAAAGTTGACTATCACTCTACTTTAAAACAATTGACAATCAAGCTAGTTTGAAACAGTTGACAATCAAGCTAGTTTGAACCAGTTGACAATCAAGCTACTTTAAAACAGTTGACAAGTTACTTTAAAATAATTGACAATCAAGCTACTTTGAAACAGTTGAAAATCAAAGATTGTTGAAACAGTTGAGAAGAGAATTCTTTTAATCTTAAAAACAAGAACTAACCAGGTGCATGGCCGTCTGATTGATTTTTTCTTTTTGCATGTCCCATTCTGCGGCAACAGCAAGCGCTAACGGTTCACTTTCAACAACAAAAGGATTTCCTTTCGGTGTTTTCAACTTTCTCTGATCTAGGGTAATCTCAAACTTCCCGTTACTGCCCAAAATCCCTGTCTTTCTGTAGAAACGTTTGCGTACAGCATAATTTCTGAAAAACTGAACGTTTTTTCCACTTTTCGCCAATAGAATTCCTTTATTTATAAAATTCTGAGCCAACATTTTCAAAAATCAACTCGCAAATGTCAAAAATTGAGGTTAGGATGTCACAGCTACAGCGACATCTCGCGGCGTTGTCAAAGTGACATCTCGCGGTTAATGATTTTAAAGCGACATCTGATGTTGATGCCGCGTATTAATGTGTTGAATTGTGTTTTAAGTTGCATAATCTTATGCACTGTGTTTTGAGTTGCATAACTTGACGCGCTTGTATTTTAGGTTGCATAATTTGACGCGCTTAAGTGTCTTAGGTTGCATAACTACGAGAATTTAGGGGTTTTATCAATTTTAATAATGCTCAATTATAATTTACATATAATTAAAAAAAGCTAGAATATAATTTATCTACTTGCAGCTTTAGTTATTTTGCGAAAAGATGTAGTGAGGCAGTAGAATTTTGAACACTACAGATCACTGTAATTTTTGGCTTGGCTCAAAAAAAGCCTGAAAACATTTGAAAGCTAAGTTTTTAAATTGGAGGGATCCAAATTTCTGTTGTTAGACCCATTGCTTCTTGTAAGAATTCGTTCAGTTGGCATTCCGAGGCAGCTGGATGAGTTTTTAAGATTTCTTTAGCGCATTTTGTGAATTTAATTATTTCCGAAACCATTTGTTTCACTGTTTTCCCAGTATTTTCTACCATTGGGACTTGAGAAGTCATTGGCCATAATCTGATCCAACCTCCCTCACTTGGAGGACCATTTTGCCAATCTTTTCCATTGCCCCATCTCCTGCCATGCTGAATTTTTCTGTCTGCGTCATTCTATAACAAAAAATTGAATGAAACCCTCCTGTTTGGTTTTTTTCTTCCATTTTCAATTACAAAAATACAGTAGAACAATAATTCGAATATCAAAAGCCGAACTTTCGATAATCCGAATACAATTTTGGCGAAAAATTTTTGCCTGTACGTGTGATTTTTATAAAGCAACAAAAACTAAACTGAACGTTTCCGGCAAAAAGCGCGCGATTGGCGACGGTTCCGTGGGACTATAGACCCAACGCTTTTGTTTTGGAGTTCTTAGAACAATATCTCGTTGATGTTTTGATTATACCTTACGTAATTTTTGCTGAATAAATATCTTTTTGATTTTAATATTAATTCCATTCAAACTGTCTATTTTTGGATATCAATAATTATTAACATTGCCATTGCCAGTGTGAATCTCAACTCTTCTGAATGTTGTTTTTTCGTGGAAACTAAAGTAGCTTTTGTTTACCAAACCGTTTGTGTTCATTAGGTGTTTATGTGTGTCAATTTTTGTTTTTTTCTGGCGCCTAGAAGCAACAATAAGTTAATTTTCATGCGTAATTGCCGTTTCATCTCAATCCATACAGGTATGCCTGTTTTTGATGCTATTTTCTCGCTTTTAGATCAATATTTTCAATGTTAATTGTTTTTGACTTGATCTCACTTTTGGAGTAACGGCTTTTCAACTTTGTTTTCTTGTGAATATTGTTAATAGTTTTTAAATTCAAATTAGATTCTCAAAGTTTAATTAATGTACTACTGTTTTTATATTTCTATTCAGACAGAATTACGTTTTATATTGTAGATCCTGAAGAAGGCAGAATATATTGCCGAACATCGATCATTTATAGGAAAAAATTAAAGGATTTTACATTTTTTCCTTGTGTGTTCTGACTGAGTACCCGACTAAAAGTCTTTCTTTGCAACTTAGCTTTACCAAAATCGAACTAATTTCAACTTAATTTATCATTACTGTTCTGCATATGCATCTATAGGCACCCAACAGGTCTTTTATTTGTTCCTTCCAAAAATTCGAATGTTTCGAAAATCCGAATGTGGTCCGGTCCCAATTGATTCGAATTGTTGCCGCTCTACTGTACCTATCATAAATTTGAGCAAGTTTAAAAAAAGTGCCTAAGAAACCGCATTGAAAGAGCTATAGGATAAAGCAGTTGGTCTTTCCGAAAAAGCCCTTTCAGAAATGGTTCCAATCATAAAATCAACGTTGGCATAAGTGCATTGCTAACCAAGGAGGGTACTTTGAAGGAGATTTTGGTGGGTTATAAAAACAGCAGTTGGTATTACGTTTTTTCCATAAAATCCGTTCCTATCCTTATGGAATTTTGGTGATGTCATCCCTTTTGGCTTATTCTGCAGTTTGGGTAGATTTTGGTGGTTCTTAGCAGAAGGAGTCCTACTTTTTGGCCTCACTGAAGAGTGAGGTCTTATCGAAGAAGAAGGTCTTGTTACTGAGTTGCTTCTTGAGTTGCTGAAGGCCGACATTTTTCTGTGTTTCCTCCTCCATCTGCCAGCAGCTGATATTACCGATCTGGACTTCAAAAAATCTTCTGGTAAGATGTCTTCCTCTTGTTCTTCACTCCTGGAAGAAGCAATCTATGAAATCATCAAGATTTAAATAGAAAAATCCATACCCATCATCGTTTTCTTTGGTGTCATCATTCCAAATATGGTACAAAGCTAAACCAGTGTTGTAAAGTGGTAGTCCAAGTAGATCAAACATGTCGTGAAGCATAGGTTTCTTCACAGATCGATCAGCATCGCAATCATTACCCAGAGCTGGACTCAAATTCACTTCCAACAACCATGGCCTCAAAGTATTATCAATAAGAACATCAAAACCAAAAAACTCGAAACAGTTGATCGTAGGCGGTACTTGAGACACATGACTCAGAACTGTCAAGATGACAAGAGCAACGATCCGTTGCCATAGCAACCAATCAGAAATTTTGGCTTGTTGAAAATATCTTCTCAGTTGCCAAAGGGTCCATTTGCAACCCGAACCAACGCGATCTTTCATTTCTGTGTATCCTGGACCTAATTTATTTATGGAACTGTTGGTCAAGTGTCTGAAGGGATTCCTCAAATCATTTAAAGTAAATTTATCAGTTCCAAACCTTGCCAAACCTTCCCTGTACATGTAGATCGTTACAGGGTGGTATGAAGGTATACAGACATACAGCCGAAGGTCAAATTTGTAGCCTCCAATCAGTAAAGGCTTTTCAATGTATTTTTGAACGATCGTGTTCGTATCGTAGGTTAGTTCACTCAGTTTCTGGAAAGAAAAGTACGTTAAATGTTTGGTTTGGTCTGGGTTGGTTTGATTCGCAGTGGAAATCGGTTATACACTGAAGCAAAAAGGTACTTGAATGCAATTAAAAAGTACGTTCTACCATTTTGAACCGATTTAATTGCGATCATGAACATTATTTATTATGAAATATTTGTTAATACTTTCATACATGTATCGATAATATATAATAATATAAAAATAATCACTGTTCATAAATCTATGTTCGCAGTCATACTCATAATAGGAAGATTTTATTAATACTATGAACGTTTTAAATGATACTGATTGTTGATATATTAGATCTATAAATGCTTATTATCAAATTTATGTAAACTTCATCGTCTCTATGCGTGTACTACATTAATACCATAAATCGTTTCATTAAATGACTAAATGACACCCTGCAGAGAGGACACTTTTCCAGCTGCGAAAACGTTCTGAAAACTTCAACTCTATAGCAAAAATCGGGTCGGGAAGCATTTTTCAAAATGTTGCAAATTTGATGTTAATTTTGAAACAATATTTTGACGTTAGTTTCGAGCTGACTTACACTATGACTGATTATTGCGAAAAAAAGTTCAATATTTTTACTCCTTTTAGCGGTTATAATTCAATGACTATTGCGTGGAATCAAACAAAAAAGTGTGAGGTTGTATTCGTGAGACTTTTTGTTTATTTCATGCAAATACCATGATAAATAAAAAAGTTACAGCGAAACAACTAAATAAAAAAATCAAGTTTGAAGTCCTGTAACTCCTCAGGGAAGCAAAATTGTACTAAGAAAAAGTTGTCTAAATCGTCCTATTTTTTTCTCAAGAGTATGCCATTTTGCTTGTCGCATTATTTACGGAACACCCTGTATGAAACAATCATATTCTTATCCAATGAGCTTGAGCTCAAGAATATCTTTCACCGAGTGTACGATTTTCACCGTAGTTCGGTTCTTATACTTACCCTGAAAAGGAAGATTCCTCTTCCCTGACTCTGAGCAACAGGCTTGCAAATCCAAACTGGTTTATCATCTAATCCTTCCCTATCGTCATCTTTGCTATTCTGAACGATTATTTTACTACATTCTGCAGCAAGTTTGGTATATTCCAAAGGTAGATTGAACCCAGAAGGGCTGAAATCATAAATAGAACCATAGACCTTTTTCATACATCTCAAGTAACGGACCAAGTTATCTTTTCTACAAATTGATGAGCCTTTTGGGATGTGGTTGATATACTGCCAGGCGTAAAGATTCCTGTGATGGGACACTGGGAAGCCTGACGTTCTCCACCATAAATTCCAGTGGTCCCCTGTTTCTTGATTGAATTCTCTCCAACCTCTTTCCAAACAAACCTAGAAGGAAATCACTCATTAGGGTTTTCGACACACTTAATCACAAATTTTTATTGTTAATACAGTAGAACTTTAATAATTCAAAAAGCCAAACGTTCGATAATCCGATTTTGGCGAAAAAGATATTTTTGCTTGTACGTGTGAAATATTTTTATGAAGCAACAAAAACTTAAAGGAACGTTCCCGACAAAAAGGTTCCGTGGGACTGTAGACCTAACATTTTTGTTTTGAAGTTCTTAGAGCAGTATCTCTGTGATGTTTTGATTATACGTAATTTTTGCTGAATTAATATCTGTTTGATTTTAATAATAATTCCATTTGAACTGCGTATTTTTGGATATCAATAAATATCAACACCGCCATTGCCAGTGTGAATCTCAACTCTTCTGAATGTTTTTTTTTTTTCGTGGAAACTAAAGTAGCTTTAGTAAACCGATCGTTTGTGTTCATTAGGTGTTTAAGTGTGTCAGTTTTTGTTTTTGTTCTGGCACCTACAAGCAACAAGCTACAGGTATACCTGTTTTTGATACCTACTATTGTATTTATTTTCTTGCTTTTAGATTAATCTTTTCAAAGTTAATTGTTTTTAGCTTGACCTCACTTTTGGAGTAACGACTTTTCAACTTTGTTTTATTGTGAAAATTGTTAATAGTTTTTAAATTCAAATTAGATTCTCAAAGTTTATTTAATGTACTACTGTTTTTATACTTCTATTGAGCACGGTTCTCCAGAAGGAAGTGTAAATAAAAATGTATGTCACCTGAAAATTCTTCTTTATTATGATTATTTGATGTGTTATCAAAGTTTTTGAAATCAGTTTACGTTACCGATCTAAAAAAAATTAATTTGATCGGTCGGTAAATAAATTTAGAACCAAGTCGCCTAAAATCTAATGCGGTTATGCTTTGGCTCGCTTCGCTCGCCAAAGCTTACTCGGGCGCTGCGCGCCCTCGCTTTTTTCTATTGTCAAACCGTTTAATCAAGACTCATTCCACGGACTATTCAAACGAACCTTGTAGAATGAGTGTTGAATAAACGGTTTGACAGTAGGAAAAAGCGAGGGCGCGCAGCGCCCGAGTAAGTTTTGGCGAGCGTAGCGAGCGAAAGCATAACCGCATTGGATTTTCGAACTGTGTATTTTTGGATATCAATAAATATTAACATTGCCATTGCCAGTGTAGAATCTCAATTTTTCTGAATGTTTTTTTTCCGTGGAAACTAAAGTAGCTTTTGTTTAGCAAACAAATCGTTTGTGTTCATTAGGTGTTTACGTGTGTCAGCTTATGTTTTTGTTCTGGCACCTAGAAGCATCAAGCTACAGGCATGCCTGTTTTTGATACCTACTATAAGTTTTCTCGCTTTTAGATTAATGTTTTCAATGTTATTTGTTTTTAACTTGACCTCACATTTTTGAAGTAACGGCTTTCCAATTTTGTTTTCTTGTGAAAATTGTCAATAGTTTTTAAATTCAAATTAGATTCTCAAAGTTTATTTAATGTACTACTGTTTTTATATTTCTATTAAGCACGGTTCTCCAGAAGGAAGTGTAAATAAAAAATTTATGTCATCTGAAAATGTTTGTTTATTATGATTATTTGATGTATTATCAATGTTTTTTTATCTTTTTTGAAATCAGTTCACGTTACCGATCTAAAAAAAAATTTATTTGATCGGTCGGTAAATAAATCTAGAATCAAGTCGCCTAACATCCAACGCGGTTGTGCTTTGGCTCGCTTCGCTCGCCAAAGCTTACTCGGGCGCTGCGCGCCCTCGCCTAATCCTACTGTCAAATCGTTTATTCAAGACTCATTCTACGCATTATTCAAACGAGCCCCGTAGAATATGCCTTGAATAAACTGTTGACAATAGGAAATAGCGAGGGCGCGCTGCGCCCGAGTAAGCTTTGGCGAGCTTTGGCGAGCCAAAGCATAACCGCATTAGATTTTAAAACTGTGTATTTTTGGATATCAATAAATATTAACATTGCCATTGCCAGTGTGAATCTCAATTTTTCTGAATCTTTTTTTTTTCGTGGAAACTAAAGTAGCTTTTGTTTAGTAAACCGATCGTTTGTGTTCATTAGGTGTTTAAGTGTGTCAGTTTTTGTTTTTGTTCTGGTACCTAGAAGCAACAAGCTACAGGTATACCTGCTTTTGATACCTACTATAAGTTTTCTCGCTTTTGGATTATTGTTTTCAATGTTAATTGTTTTTGACTTGGCCTCATTTTAGGAGTAACAACTTTTCAATTTTGTTTTATTGTGAAAATGGGTAATAGTTTTTAAATTCAAATTAGATTCTCTAAGTTTAGTTGATGTACTACTGTTTTTATCAGTCCTGGTTTTTATACAGTGCTTCCCAAAAAGTTCGCATCATATGGGAAACTTTTTTATTATTGACTTTATCGAAAAACTTAATTTG
>JAUIMX010000398.1:0-12384 GCA_033557805.1 Phaenonotum sp. SLE1380
TGAAACATTCGACATGTTCTGTCGATATCTATTGCATTCTCCATAAATGATCAAAAGATTTAAATAATCTTCATTGGGAAATTTGTAATCAGGCACCTTGCAATACGATTAAACAACACAATAACTCACAATGAATAAATTTTATCGATACAAAGTTTACTGTTCACCTTTTTAGAAAATAAGAAATAATTAAAAATCTGTAGATGATAGAGTGGCCGTGTTTCTAATGAAATCTGTAGATATTTTTGCTATCTTGCAGTTCATCAACTAAAAAATATACCAATCCATTTGAAGAAATTGAGCTTTTTGTCAAACTTTTCAAAATTTACCAACATTTTGAATAACCCCTGTATATATTTTTTCTAATTTGAATTTCTAATAGATTAGAATGAACTCTAATTCTAAGACAATGATTGGAAAATTATCTAAAAATATTCGTGAATACTCGAAATTGGAAATTTTAAAAACCGCTGCATCTGTCAAAAAAGTATAAAAGTGGTGTCTGCTTCCCTATTCAAATAAGAAAGTTACGATCACTTCCGGTTTGACCTGAAGTGATAAATATATAAACAAATTTTAGTTTAGCACTTCAAATGGTCCCATTTATGTACATAACATTTTATTCTTCTATGTACAATACTTTTTTCTTTATTTTTGCCCTATTTTTCTCAACGGACACCCTGTAGAGAAAATGCTTAGCTTAGGAACAATAATTATTATAAAAAAAGTCAAGGTACCTTGATATTGTCGGCAGAAGTGGTTTTCTTATAATAAATATTGTTCCTAAACTAAGCATTTTTTGTACGAAAAATTTTTTGATATATGATTATCGAATAAGTTTCTGATGATCCTATAATAAAATATTTGCTGTCACTTTTACACTAAAAAAAATAAATGAAGTATGCACCAAAAAAATGTACGGAAAACCAAATTTTTTCAAATATCGCATTTAAAGTAAGGATAAAACTTCAAATGTACAAATGTTTTGACTTAAAATATTGAAAACAGATGTAAAGGAGCGAAATCACATAAAAATAATTGCCTTATGAAAAACACATCTGAATTTATTGGAATAAAGTTTTTTGGTGAAGTCAATAATAAAAAAGTTTCCCATTTGGTGCGGACTTTCTAGAAAACACTGTATGAATAATGCGTAACAAGATTATATTCAGATTTGCGCGATATATTTTATAACTGAGATTGCGTTAACTCAAATTGTATTCAACGATGAGTAAGGTCAAAATATATGTACCTAAACGTCAATAAAGGAATATTGCTTATACTCCATGCCCAAATACTAGTAAATCCGTGAATTTATCGATTCCATGTTTATTGAAATGATATGGGAGTGAATTTTTCACAAATCCAACGATATCAATAACCTCACATATGATTGGCGTCATAAATTAACAAATAATTTGAAATATTCATTGCAAAAATTTCAATTCCCACCTCAGTTTCAATTGCAAGATAATCGATTTTGTTATTAATGTAGTCAAGACAACCTTTTTGATCATAATATAGTAAAAACTGTACGACATTTCATGAAAAATTGAAAAAATTTCATGCACTTCCTATCTAAGTGGAAGTGACATATATTTTCATTTCAGTTCTTTTCATTTTCACTCACCAAATTTTATTGCGATATTTTTATCAATAGAGAAATTATAGGGGTGGACAGCATACAATTTAGTCTCCCAAATCTTCTATAAACTTGGGAAATATGATTATATGTGATTCAGAAAACAATTTATAATATAGGTTTACATTTGTTTGCCATCTTATATTTCCTAATTGACACAGAAACTCCAATATTGATTCAGGTCGTGCAGTAATTCTTTCATTGTAATTTTGCTTATAAGCCATTAAATATAGGGCTTCTTCCAATAAAAGCTTTTGCTAATATTAGAAAAATTCTTGAAAACCAAAATCGATAAATCCAACTAATTCCATAAAGAACGTTTGCTAAATAGCATGTAACTATCTAAACTGGTTTCAAAGATATTTAATAACAAACGGTTTGAAGACGCCATCTATGAATGTTTATATTAACTTGATATTTTGAACCAAGGAATATTTCTTCGAAAACATCAACACCCTGCAATGAAGTTTTATCAGTGACTGGTAAACAATCTAGATATGTTATTAAATATACCAGGAAATCTAAGTTCTGTATTCAATAAAGCAACGACAATTGCAGTTACATGGAAATATCTCATCCAGGTGCCAGATTTCAAATCGTCTCTGAATTCCACGTACTTTAGTTACACGAATATTGAAATTTGTATTGCGAAACTGGTGAATTTAATTCACAGCGAGAAACCAGCTTCCAGTCAAAAATTAATGAATTTCACCGATAGAAATCGAATAGTTGCTGTCTGCAGATTTCGAAACCATTTCGGTAAAAACGTGCAACGTTTCAAATCAAATACACGATAAAAAAAACTGTATTCTACTATACCGGGTGAATACGAAAACTTGCTCATACCAGTGAACTTTTTTATTTATAAAAATATCGAAACGAAATTTCGCAAGCGTTGTCTAAATCAAATTTACAAAATTTATGTGGAAAACAAATGAAATCATAGCCAGTTTAACAGGAAATGGACCATAACCTTGTTAATTCAAATGGTACCTGCTATGTTTTTTTCACTTTTATAGGAGAAAACTCAATTCTGCGTACAGCGATACAAAAATATATCACATTGATCAAGAAAATTTTATAAATTTTATTTTTTGAAAAAATTTTTTCTTTTATGATAATTGATTAATTTTCAATATTGGCTTACATAGAAACTTGACAATCGCACATTGTGATTTTTTGTTATCAAAAATTAGTTCCGCGCTAGACATTGAAAATCTCAAAAATATTGAAAAATCAATGAAATTCACCAATCTACTAGAACAAATTGAGTATGGTTGAATTAGTAAAAAAATTTAATTCCATAATTATCTAGTGAACGGATATAGTTTCAGTAGAAAAAAAGTGAGTTGTGCATGAAAAATTGTTTCGTCTTTAGATTGTTATTCATTTCTCCAGTGTACTCCGTTCAAATGAATTAAAATGTTCACTGTTAATGATTTTATTGCATATACCGAGGATTTATCAAAGAATAAAAATTGATCATTCAAAAAAAAATCGAAAATTTTTTTGTCCAATATGGCTGATTTTGGTTTAACTTTACGCAGAATTATATTTCCAAAATAAAAGTAAAAAACATACTAGGTACCATTTGAAATAACAAAGTTATGGTCTATTTCCGGTTAAACCAGAAATGATTTCATTTGTTTTTTTTTCCGCTAAAATTTTTGAAATTTGGTGTAGAGTACAATTGCAAAATCTCGTGTCGGTATTTTCATGAATAAAAAAGGCAATGGGGTGAGCAGGTTTTAGTATTCACCCGGTATATGTATACGGATATGCGAAAAGGTCTTCACATTAAGCTTATGATCCATGAAAAAATCAATTCTTGGCCTGATTCAAAGATGCGAGTGTAAATGGAAATCAGATACCAATCAAAATCACATTTCATTGATTATCTCTGAGACGAATAAAACTATTCCAACCAAATTTGGCAAATCGTTATTGAATAATATAAGGCATACTTTGGTAGGAAATACGAAAATATTATCCATCCAGGGGAGTAGAACAGGAGGTGGGTCAACCCTAAAATCCACATAACTCTTTTTCTCATGTTTTGAAGACTTGATTTTTTCATAATCTCATTGTTCGTTTGAAGTACTAAAAATTTGGTCTATTATAATTTTTACGAATAATGAACCGTTTCAGAGTAATAGCGTTCTGAAACCTACAATCGGTCCAATATTTTTGATATAACGCAAATTTTTTTATACGTAGTGGAAAAAAAATTGCATTATTTCAATAATATTGGACCGACTCTACGTAGTAGTACTACGTACGAAATAATTTACCTAATTTCAAAAATCTTGGACTGACTGTAGTACTAACATGTATGAAATAATTTGCATTATTTGAAAAATATTGTAGGTTTCAGAACGCAATTACTCTGGAACGGTACATTATTCGTGAAAATTATAAGAGACCAAATTTTTAGTATTTCAAACGTACAATTAGATAATGTAAAAATCAAGTCTTCTAGATATGACAAAAAAAAGTTATGTGGATTTTAGTGTTGGCCCTCCCCCTGTTCTACGCCTCTGGATGACCAATATTTTTGTCTTTCCTACCAAAAAATATTATTACATAACGATTTGCCAAATTTGTGTCGAATAGTTTCATTCGTCTCAGAGTGAATCAATAAAATGTGATTTTGATTGGGCCCCTTTAGGAGGCCGTAGCTCCTTAACGAAGCATTTACGGATCATGGTTCATTAAGACTTTTGATGTTAGTTTGGGACGTAGAATCACCCCTAGAGCTGCGGGACCAACTTTTAGGGACAGCCTGTATAAATTGTTATCTTAAAATACGAAAGACATAATAATACGATCTACCGGAAACAGTGCAATCTTCCTTATTTGAAAATGGAATAAAAAGTGAAACATAATGCCATCTAAATTGATCATGCGCAACTTCAACTATTCTGAAATTTTTAGATTTGCAATAAGTTTGAAAATTTAAGTTCTGCAATAACAGTAGCATATTGATGAGTTCTAATTCGTCCTGTCGCATAGCAAATGTCTGCTCTATCGAATGTTATAGTAATTTGAGAAGATATTCATTTTTTTCTAGATTACTTTAGAAATTTTGAATTTTCCCAATGTTTCAAGTAGCAAATTGAACATGATATATGTTGTTTGGGTAGCGGCTAATAATTTTAAAACCCTCTATATTTCTTTGCGCAAACAATTGTGAAAAATTACTATTGCATTCATTATCTCCAAAACAGTCAACGATGCGTAGAAGACATGCTTAGTATAAAATCAAGTAGCTTGCAAATAAAATCTAATGAAATAAAATTTCACAGGTGTTCAATTTGAAAAAAGTGAGTTACAAATAAATGAAATGTTCATGGCTTCAACATTTTTTGTGCAGCCCCTGTACTTGAAAACAGAAAAAAAAGAATCGCACCAGCTTCACATGTCATGCTTCACCTTTACTGAACATATAAGTTTTATTATGAATAATAAAGAAGGTATCATTTTTCATAATTGGTCTGCATGTAGAAGAATTCATAAGTAAGGAATGGAGATGTACATGTTGAGATGAAGTTGCATTATTTTTTAACGAAGAATCGAAAAATATAATAACGTCACATAAAAGGGAAAACGATGTAACTCTCAAAACGGCGTTACCCACATTTCTCTTAGTTTTTTAATAATAAAATCTTTATTATAATGGCCAATCCAATTATTATTATTTTTAATTGACAACAAAACAATAATTAACATTCACAAATTACTTTCGTGCACATAAATTAAGAAATATATATACAAAAAGTGTTTTCTTTGTTGTTCCTGTAAAATTTGCAAATTGTGGGTTACAGCGTTTTCCCTTTCATGTGACAATAATATATAGGCTGTTTCATTCAAAAAACTTTATTTTCAACATTCCATTTTTCCTGACATCTTTAGGCTTCTTCCATCATTCTGTTTCAAGCAACTTTTGACTTAAAAGTCCCTTACAGAGTGAATATTTTATGGAATTATTTCGATCTACTTTGCAATTGTGACTTTGAAAGATCGATTTGAAAATTGAATAAACACCTTAAAATAATATATAACTGAGCAAAATAAATTTGTACAAAATATTGCAAAGTAGATCGAAACTATTCACGCGGAACAATAATAAGAAAAATAACCACTTCGCGCTTAGAAAACTTTAAAATAGATTTTATTAAATTAAAAGTTCCATATGTTCCGAGAAAAGCACTACACCTTGTACGGTGGATGGAAAATATTGAAAAACCACGATTATTAAAGAACTCGCAAGGTTAAACGACGAAATTTATTCTATTTCCGTACGCAACCTTAAGAAATGCCAGACATTCGTACATTGATTTCCCATATAAGTCAAGGTCATTAACAGTCTACAACCCATACTTTGCGTGGCCATTAAACTTTTATAGTCACACTGACTAGACAAATTTATTGCAAATATATTACGCACAAAAATATACATCGACAAAATTCTAGAATTCATGTAACAAATTATACCCTTTTTCACTTTTACGACTATAGCTACCCAAAAATACAAATTTACTGGTTTCGTGGATTGAGAACATAAATAATTTATATACTGAAACGCATATTCTTGAATTTCTTGCTATGTACCCGCCATATATTCCAAAACCTAATCTACTGGTATATTAATTTTTGTAAATCAAGCACGAAAATAGTTTTTGGTTATAACTGATATAATAATAAATCATTTTTCAGGATGTATCTTCCTTGAAATATGTTTTGAAATATTCTAAATAATCACATTTGTAGAATATACTGATAGAGTAGTGATCCAAAATGTATTGTCTATATTTCGTCATATTACTAATGAAAATTTCATTTATTATCTTAATAGCCATCAAAGATACATATATGAGTTCACAGTTCAATTGAAGGAAAGCCCATTTCAGATATTATCTCCAAAATAGTAAACTAAAAAATATGCACGTTCAAACATATTTGTAATAATATAATATACAAGTGAAGGAATAAAGCTTGTATAAGTCAAATAAATTTTCAAGATCCTAAGTTTAAATTTAATAAAATAATCTTCTACACTTTTCTGTGAACTTAAAAATTTAGTACTTATAATTTCTCAATAAGTCATTAATTTCCAACCAATTTCAAATAATAACTTACAACTCTATGAGTGCTGACAAAAATGTAATATTTTATGTGAATACAATAAGTATGTTATACAGGATAGATACAAGCATATTTTTGATCACACTGTAGTTGTAAAGGGTGTTTAAAGTTACTATTTTCTTCATTAGAGATACAAAGACGGTTTAATCGAGAAAAAAACAATATTTTTCAGTTCAGTAAATGTATGGAGTTTCTCATGTAATGAGCAAACCGTCTCTAAGGTACTTCAATATCGAGATATCATCACTTCATCATCATCTATAATAATAATATTTTCTGTGGAATGGTAGAAAGAGTTGAAATGTATAGGCATTGATTTTAATATTCTTCTCAGAATATACAGAATCTGCAGTGTAAATTTTAAAAACTGGAAACTCATTAATGAAAATGTATATTATAGAAATTTCAGCCACATTTCCAGCGATATATTCTAAAAAATATACTTAACAACAATATTTTTACAATTACTTCCTGATGAAGATATCACATTTTGTAAATGACGCAGGAAAATGGTACTTCGATATAATTCAAAGCAGAATGAACTTGAAGAAGTAGAATCAATTGCTTCCAAATCTTAATTACTATGGATAATAAAAATGTCACGGTTTCTGAAAATTAGGTATGCAAGTGATGAAGAATAAAAAGTTTTGGAAATATCTCAAAAACAGTTAGTTTCCCAATAATATACGGTGCGGGGTGCGTGAGCGGGCTCTCATGCTCTAAATATAAATTTTATCAAAAAATGTTTAATATGAAAGTCATTTGTTATAATAAGAGCTACAGCCAGAATTTGTTTTCCCATATACAAAATGGCTCGAAAGTATCCAAATTTCCATCAGGTGAGTTTTTTCAAATAGCACCCCCCTTTTTTATTGCATTTTCTGATTACGCAGTGAAAAATAGTAGGACCTTCATGACATAAAACTATGACTTTTCCTCACTGTTCCCGAGATATTACTCGAAATGTCAATTTTTGTGCAAATTCTTTAATGTTTTTGAAAACCTATATCTTTTTTATTATTTGTTATAAGACTTTTATATTTTCGATAGTATTGCACAAACGTATGAAACATTGATACGAATTAAAATTTTCCTCTTAGTGTATACAGGGGTTGTACAAAAAATTATGAAAACTTAAATTATTCGGAACTCATTTTCTTCAAATGGAACACCCTGTATACATATTTTTATGTCATCAGATCTCTTTTTTAAAAGGCTTCATATTTTATTCAGAATACCTTATACCTAATGTTTACCGTTTTCGAGATATTGGCTAAATTGATATTTTTTGAAATTTTTTTCACATAAAAAAAGTGTTGCAAAATTTCGTCTACATGTTTAATTAACAAGAATACTTCAATCATTTTTTTCTTGGATTGCTCCCCAAGGAAGATATGACGTTTTAAGTGGAATGTTGTCTCCCCATAATGTGTATCAAAGTGAGATGATATTTGTGGGGTCATATCTTCCCTAAGGGGCGACTTTTGAACAAAGTTTTTTGTCCATTCTTGCTAATTAAACATACGGAAAGTACTACTAGAGTAGTGACCTGAAATTTTGGAACACTCGGTATTTATCGTGAAAAAAATTACGAAAAAAATATGAATTCAGTCATTATCTCGAAAACGGTCGACATTAGGTATAGGGTATTCTCGAAAAAATATGAAGCCCTTTGAAAAAGAGATCTGATAACATAAAAATATACAGGCTGTTCCGTTTGAAAAAAATTAGTTCTGAGTAATTTACATTTTCATAGTTTAAAAATTTTTTATACAACGCTAAGAAAAAAATCCAATTTGTATCAATTTTCCATATCTTTGTGCAATACTATTGAAAATATGAAAGTCTTATAACAAATAATAAAAAAAGATATGAGTTTTCAAAAATAGGTACGAATTTGCACAAAAATTGACATTTCGAGTAATATCTCGGAAACAGTAAGGAAAAGTCATAATTTCATGTTATAAATGTCCTACTATTTTCCGATATGTAATCAGAAAATGCAATGAAAATAAGGTGGTGCTATTTAAAAAAAAACTCACCTCGTGGTGATTTGGATACTTTCGGACCACCCTGCATATGGGAAAATACTTCCTGATTGTAGCTTTTATCAGTGCAAACAACTTCTATATAAAACATTTTTTGATAAAATCTATATTTAGAGCATGAGAGCCCACCCACGCACTAATGCCTCACCATAGTGAGTTTGATTTCAGAAAATATTATTTGTCTTGAAAATTTTCAAGGACAACTATCATGTTACTTTTATCATATACTCACTCCATTTTGTTTAAAAAAAAATCGGACAAACGAATTTTTCAGTTCTAAGTGTTTTTCAACGTTGCATGGCATAATTCGCGACAACTTACGTTTTGCTCTCAAGTTTCATTTATTTTACATTCATCGAGAAAACCGCCTACTGAATAACAGACAATTAATTGTCACAAAATACTATCACAAATTTAACCACCAAACCTCCTGTTCTTGAAATCAGGAAAAATACTACATTTGCTACGGTCGATGACAACAATAATTTCTATAGGAAAAACACACAATCTGAATCAATGATTCTCAAATTCCAATTTTAATTAAAAAATTGACTACGACGTGGATTTTACTAAAAGAAGTAGCTGTGAAATCTTTGTATAGAATTCGTGCGTATAATAAATTGGGCAAATCATGATTAATGAGGAATATTGTCAAAAACCAATAAACTTCAGTCTACACCAATGATTTTTCAATAAATTTGACCTATACATTAGATGCATCTCACTAAAATCGTGCAAAACCGAAGAGTCGTCAAAATAGGAATCAAGTAAGTTCTCTTCTCTAACGATGGCTCACACTGAAACCTGTCTAGCAAAATTTTTACCATTTACCCTCTATGTTTTCCAGAAGCTATCCCACTATCCACTTTTTATTAATATTATTTTTCTGAACTTGGGAAATGAGTACGTTTTGTGTCTAACTGTGAAGCTCTAGTAATCCTGTCTAATGTTGAAGTGGCAGCACACTGTAACTTGCATCAGTTGCTCCAAAGTGCACACGGTCTGTACTTTATTACATGGAAGATAGTTTTGCGACTTTTCCTCTAAATGATATATTATCCGCACTCAGTTGAACTCGTTTTAACGTTGCTTAGGCCCTTTTTACTTGGTCGCAAACTTGTTATTCTCACATGTTGCAACAACCCCTTTGATAAATTAACAGTACATCCTAATACACAAGCATGATTCATGACAAACTTGATCTGTGATGGGTTGAATATGCCTGAACTATGAATTGCGTCACCTACATCTGTGTCCGACACTTCGCAAAAGCGGATCGACGCTTTTTATTTTTTCCGAGTTATTAATTTCAGCGAGAAGGGCGAATTTTGGGACGTGACTAAACAATAGCGTCTGGCAAACTTAATTAAATACACGAGAATGAATATACTTGCGCTCATAATGAGACTCCACTGGATAAAGAAAAAGTAGTTTGCACTCTTTGGACTTCAGACACTAACATTTATTACAAACTTTGTAATTTGCCTTAGAACTTAACTTTACGAAGTGTATTCAACGAATATGCAATGTTATGCTTCGGCGGACAAGAAGACAACTTCACTGACAAAAAAAAGTAATTTGGGGATACCTTATTTTATGGCAAAGTAATTACAGTGTCTGTAAACTAAACAGTTTGCCATTATTCAGAAAAAGCTTGTATTATATAAGCTCACCGAGTGAAAAATAATATACTACATCTTGTTCATTAAAACATGTTGAGAAATTTGTTGCATTGAATTGAATTTGAATTTTGTTTCTTGTTGGTCAATATTTATCCTGAACTTGGTAGTCTCTACTTCTAGGACAAAGGTTTGTATCCCTGCTCAGATGTATGGGTTTCGCTAGAATTTTGCCTCCCCGCTCAGAGCAGGCGCCATTGATGATTCGGGTCCCGGCTCAGAGGTTTCTATCCCCGCTCGGCGCTCGGAGATTTGTATCCCCGCTCAGAGGTATGGGTCTCCACTAGAAGTCCGCCTCCCTGCTCAGAGGTGGCGCTCCGGGCAGCACCGCTCTGAATTTGAATTTTACAGTTCGAATATGACATAGCGGGATATTCGAATTTTTCCATGTACCCGGTGCATTCGAAAAGTTCCTGAAGCGGGATATTCGATATGCCTGGTACGTTCGAAAAGTTCCTGATATTATATACAAAAACTCACACACTCGCCGAAAACCAGCCGTAACTAACTGACTGCCGCAACGGCATTTATATCCCGTAGAAACTCTAGAGTCTTCGGCATCTGGACTGTAGCGTCAGAGGGAACATTCTAGTATAATTCTAGCAAGCGATATTTCTATAGAACTTTAACTCTTTTCTCTCAGCTGGAGCTGATTGCGCTCTCTTTAACAAGAACGGTCAGGTGGCCCGTGTTTTCTAACACGTTACAATATGAACTGAAGTTGAATTGAGTGCTTCATCAGTATTCATCCACGTCGATAAAACTTTTAATGCCAGTACCAAGAGCGTGGATTAATTCGAAAACTGGTATTTTAGCAAAAAAATCCTTATAACGCCCTTTTTCTTTATAGGAATTTAAAATAATATGTGAATATTAAACGTTTAGTGATAATTTTTCTTTAAAAAAAATAATTCTACGAATTCATGTGAATTTTGGAACGTATTTAAGTTTTCGCAAAGTAGAGTGCGACAGATACGAGAAAAAAAACGAAAAATAGAAAACAATGATGAATTTATGAGAGCAAAGTAAAAACAACTTGTGAACATAGAAATATTTGTGGTCGGGCTGCGAATTAAATTCTACGAGAAGAGTTTGTATTGCAATCAAAATGAAGCAAATCAGTCGAGTTCCAAGAAATATTTGTCGTCGGGATGAGAATTAAATGCACCGAATTTATTTTGAACAACGATGACGAATAACGGAAATTGACGAACAATCGAGTGCTGAAACACTTATATGGTAAGTGTGATACAAACCATAGTGAACTATTCCACTATCAATTGGTAAGTACAAATATATTTCAGTTTACTTCATGATCCCATGAGTGGAGTAAATTCATGCCTTATTGTTTTGAAGTCTTCCGTTATCAAAACCTGAACAAAAGACATTATTGAGTACAGAGGTGCGTTAGGTAACTTAGTTCAACAGAAAGAATAGAAGTTGATCGCCCTCTCACAGTTGTCTTTCTATTTAAAAATATAAATGTTAGATTTTAAATCGTTTCCTTGAATCTTCACCCTCCATTTATCATTCTTCTTCCAAAATTCCTCCCAAATTAGTTAGTATTTTTAAAACGTACAGTTTTATAACAAAACGACACTAGCTTTCAACTGCAACTAACAAGTAAGGGTGATGAAAAAATTTTCATAGAATATTAGACATTATTACATACACTGCTTCCCAAAAAGTTTTTTATTATTGACTTTATCGAAAAACGTTATTTGAATAAAAAGTTCCGGGTAAAGACGACCTAGTTGAGACAATCACGGTCAATTAAGTTTATGGTAGGCAAAGCCATAAAACTGTCCCTTTTGTGAATAATGACCTGCTCTCGCCGTCATGCTGATTTTAAGGGTCGAGACCATTTTTA